>WYDI02007066.1:43550-55081 GCA_009867235.2 Psittacus erithacus
CTGCCCATGGCAGGGGGGTTGGAACTAGATGATCTTAAGGTCCTTTCCAACCCTAACTATTCTATGATTTTATAATTTTGTCTCTTTACAGTTTGTCTACACCTGTGGATCAAGTAGGAGACAGAACTGTGGGAGGATCCAGGAAAGGGGAGATTGGAGACCAGCCATCCCAAGAGAGCTCTCTTGCTACACAAAGTCGTTACCAGGAAATGCCTTCACTTTTTTCAAGATTTCCTATTTTCCTGACTGTGCACAGGGTCAGGAAGCAGCTGGGGTTTGCAGTGAGAGGGGAACTGATCAGTCTGAAACATAAAGCAGTAGGGCAGAGCCCACTTGAAGTATCAGTTTAGGGCTGGGCAGATTAGGAGAAAGCTGTTTAAAGAAGAAATTATGATTTAAAAAAGGGAAAAGAAAAATCAAGTTCAATCTCCACAACTACCCAGAAATCACGTGTGGATGGATTGCTCTGAGAGGGAGTCAGTGATGCTGAAGAAATTCTGCCCTGGAATATGAGGCAAGGAAAGCACAGCAGTAGGTCTGGGTCAAAAAGAGATGTTCCCTGCTAAGTTCCTGCTTGCTGCGCTCTTGAGTGACCTTAGCTGGCATCAGCAAGGCACTGCTGAATTGGCTGTGCAAATTCCGGAGCAACAGAAAGAGAAGGCATAAATAAGGAGATATGTTGAAGAGTGTCATCAGAGCCTCCACAGGAAGCCCTAAAAGAGCCAGAATGGGAACATACACAATGCTTATTTTCAGCTTGTGTTTGTAGCTCCACAGAGGAATCATCTATCAAGAACAATTGTTTCTCGTGACAGTGCTAGGGAATAGTGCGAAGGTGGAGCTGTGTAAACATAACTTTGATCCTATTTAGTACTTGTAGAACAAGCCTGCTTAGTTACAATACACAGAAACCTGGTTGTTCTAGCAAGTACTGGAACACAAGCCCCAGTCAGGTTTTTTACTCATGTGGGTTTAAGTTTCTTGTTATTAGTTATCACTAATTAGTTTTTACTGTGTGGAGTAGGTCCTTAAACTGTAGTTGCTGGCAGTTTATACCATGCCTGAACTTTACAATTGGCTGAAACAGCTAAAAAAATTGCTCTGTATGGAACAGAAGTAATTTTATAATCTCTTAAATAGCTAGTTTCAGTTCTTTTTCTTTCAATTTGGCTTTTTGTAAAAGCCAGTAATAACAAAAAGCAACCTCCCCCCACCGTTTTTTCTTGAAGGAAAGGGATATGAAACCTTATATCCATCTTGGAAAAGTTATGACAGAGTGGAAATGTTATGAACGCATTAAATACGCCAACTAGACAAAACCATGATACTCAGACAAGTTTTGTGGAATAAAAAAAAATATTGCTAAAAACAGTGTACAGACAATGTGTGTAACTCTTGCTGACTTTGGTGGGTCAGCTCAGACACTGATCCCTGTCTCTTACATTGATAGTCTCAGCTAACATTTCCCTTGGTAACAGCAGCAGGTGACTTTGATGTGCTTTTCTCAAGTGACTGAACTGGGAACATTGGAGATTGAAAATGGACAATAGCATAGCATGGAATTACACTCCAAACCTTAACAACTTAAATCAGTAGTTTCATTCCTGACTATCCATTGTCCAAACTGGATATCACAAAAGTGTGTGTAGTCATAGATAAATCCAAGTTTATGAGGATTTATAATCTTGTCAGTTGTAGATTAAAAGCTCTGTTCTCTATCTGCAGCTCTGTAAGTGACCACAGTGAAGAGTCATAATGGCAACTGTCAGTGACCCGTTAAAGGATATTATAAGAAGAACAATATTCAAAGTGTTTCCTCATTCAGCATTATTTTTTGCACCAGCTCGTTAACTGTTTTCACTCAAACTGCAGAGCCCTAGGATACGGTGCCAGCTAAATCTGAAATATAAACTATCTGTAGCTAAATGTCACCTGCATGGAGCTGGCATCTTAATTCCAACTCTGTTCTGCGTTCCTCACCATCAGCTTTCTGTAGATGTGAAAGAACAGGTACACAAGCTACACAAACAGCTGTTACTCAGCAAAACCTCTTTCAAAGTGGTACTGCTGCAAAACGGTGCCAAAGGCCTCAGGGCTCTAAGTTCTCCCATCATCAAAACAGGAACTCTGACATCTGCCGTTTGGCAGGAGCTGATTCCGCTGTCTCTCCATTGAGAAATGTGTGGGATAACATTGACACTCTGTGGCCAGCCAGATAAAATGCAATCTCTGGATTTTTGCAGGTTTTCTTTGGTTTCATCCATTTTACCACGTAGTAAAGATTAGTTTGTAGCTTTCATTCTTGTTGATAATTTCCAGCATCTTTTCAATACCTTTCCCATATTGTTATAAAAATGTCCTAAACATGTAAGCTGAGATAAAAACTAGAACCAAATGATAAAACAAAACCTCGCATCCAGAACCCCTGAATCTGAGGAGCCTTCAGAGTGAGACTCCACTGTTGTTTTAGAACTTGACAAGTTGTAGGAAGTGCATTTTCGGGTCCATGTTTACATCACTGTCATTTTAATTGCGTATTTTTTTCCTGTGGAACTGGAATGAAGGAAGGCCACTTAAGGGGAACTGGATTTGTATAGTGCAATTTCCTCCAGTCTAATCTGGAGAGATGAGCTTTGTCAGTGTACCTCCAAGCTATAATTTTTACTTCCCATAGAAGTAACAGATATTACCTGTATTATATGTAGTGCAGGTAGGCAGTATGGTTAAGCACCACCAAATAGCCCCTGTAGGCGTTCCTCTTGATTGCAACTGAAGGAACAGTAAAAGAAAACAAAAAAAACAGTTGTTGGTTCATAGCTTTTACGTTCAACAGGTGGAGGAGCGAATACTAAGATGCGTGAGAGGATGGTTTTGGCACACATAACACTGACACTTGTACCCATTTTTGCTCTTATTTTGCTTTTCAACTAGAAACATAAAGAATAATGGTAGAATTGAAATTAAGGCATTTCAAGATAGTCAGAGCTGTATCTTAACTGGTTTCTAATGTGAAAACAGCATGTATGCAGTATTGAGCATAGTTCCAACTTCCCTGCCATGGGCAGGGACACCTTCCACTAGACCAGATTGCTCAAAGCCCCATCCAACCTGACCTTGAACACTGCCAGGGATGGGGCAGTCACAGCTTCTCTGGGCAGCCTGTGCCAGTGCCTCACCATCTTCATAATAAAAAATGTCTTCTTTATACCCAGTAGAAGCTTCTTGCAGTTTAAAGTCTCTTTCTTTCTTCTGTCTGTGCTGCTGGTGTGAGGGCAAAGTGCTTTAACAGTGAATATAGTGATCAAGACAAAATTCCAGTTACTGGAATATTTAGGACATGGGAAGGACAGGGATTCAGTGCTAGTCCTGGTTATTGCTCTTTGTGATGAATATCTAGGAAACAGGGAGATGCATGCCTAACAAACAGCAAACAAATAAATTGACTATAATTCCATGAAACTGTGAATGTTAGCAACCACTGGCTTTGCTCCTGTAAATTCAGAGACATGAAACACGAGGCAAGAACATGAGTTCCACCCATGTAAGACATAGCTAGGGTAGGGGCTGTCCTTGTCTCTGGACACAGTTTCTGAATTATCTAGCATATGGTCTTTCTGCTCCAGCAAGAGACTCACTCAGAGCTCGTCTTGGCTGCTTTTACTCTCGTCTGTTTCATTCTTTCTTAAACAGACTTGTAATTGCTCCTATGAATTATTTACTGGAAGTACTATACTTTTGTAACATAGCTGTGGGTGGAGCAGAGTCTGTAGGCACAATTTGTGCCTGATATTTAGGATAATTGGTAGGAAGAAAGAAAATAGGCTGCAGTTCAACACATAGAGTATGAGAATGTGAAAAACCCTGAAGACTGTAGAGTTGTCTCTATTTGCCCATGAATTTCTCTATTCTGTGCCATAGAAAACCCAAAAGCGAATTTCAGTAAAACTGTACCCTGGCTGCAATCTTTATTTGGGCTTTATTTCTTCTTTTTGTTTCATATCTTTTTTACAGAAGCAGCCTACTTCTGTAGCCTGTTAGAGAGTGATGCAATAAAGACACCATCACATCATGATTCAAATACTCAATTATTCAGCAGATGGTAGAATCTCCACCCTTGCTTTCTGTATCTGTACTTTAGTTTACTTAAAAGAAATTGCAGTGCTAAGAATGTCTGGTCAGGTGCAACACTGGTTACACAGCCACCTGTCAAACCTCAGAGAAGATGAGCAGTAGCAAAGGCAGGAGAAACATGAAAAGATCAAGAGACAATTCACTTGACCTGTTGGTACATAAAAATTACCAACTATGTTGACCTTATAGTACAATGCAGTATGGGCAGGAAGGTTTTCCCAAAATGGAGGACAAGCAGATTAAGGAGCCAGACACCAATGTAACTTACTGTAAAAAATGAGGTGCGTTTATACTGTTAGCTTACTTTGCGGCAACTGCTGTAAATAAACATTAGCTTTTGAACTAACCAGAAGCCTGGCAATGGTAGCTTAAGTGATGTGGGTGAACCCTGATGAAGTTTGCCAATGATCACAAGGCTAGGTTGGATGCGTCTTTGAGCAACCTGGTCTAGTGGAAGGTGTCCCTGCCTGTGGCAGAGGGGTTCAAACTAGATGAGCTTTAAGGTCTCTTTCAACTGAATCCATTCTAATTTGAGGTCCTTTCAAAGGTGGCTGGAGAACAGGTCTGTGTTAATGCCATGACATGAGATCTGCAGCTGCTTTCAGTTCAGCATGACTCTGAGCAGCCTTTTAGGAACAAGCCCCAGCCAATAAAGAAGGTCAATACCCGCTTTGCTGGGACTCTGCCTGGTGCTGCTCTTGCAGAAGTGACTCTGGGAGCTGTTTCAGTGGCACGTTTTTGCTTCTGGAGTGAAAAGTTCAAGTGTGCTGCCTTGTTAAACATCTTTTCCTTCTTTTGAAGAATTCTTCTACCTCCTCAGCCACTGACTGACGTGGCTTCACTTACAAAAGTTAAAGTGTAGTAAATACCCTGTGGGTTTTCACCTCAGGGAAGGCGTTTTTACTGGTTGTATTTCAGTAAGACATTAAAAAAACATGCTCGTGTGCATTTTTTAAATTGCTGTCATTTCTCTCTGCACACAGGTTGCAAAAGCTGATGCTACATAGGTTGATTTTGTACTTTTAAGCATAAGACTGGAAGAAAAATGGTCAGTTCTCTTGTTGCTTATGTTTAAATCCACACCCTTAAGCTGTGATTCAGCAAATTCCCAGAGTAACACTGCTTTGAAACCCGGGTTCCTCCTTGTACTGTCCTGCCGGGGGTGGATTTCCTCTTGAGAAGCCAATGAGCAAAAGCTGATTTATTTCCGGACATGGTGAAGAGGAAACTTGCTCCAGCATCTCTCAGCCTCTTCCTGCAGAGTGCTAGCTCTCTTTTGCACTGATCAGGTCATAAATGAAAATGGAAGTGAGCAGCAGCGGAGCTGGGGTATAAAAATTGTTTCAAACGACGCTCCCTGGCTCTGTTCCACACCTCATGAATAATGGCTGTCACCTCATTTTAGCTACGAAGACAAGCAAAAGCAAGCTGCCTGTGTCTTTCTTCAGCAAACCTAAGTGCTCTCTCAGAGAGTCAGGACTGAGCACTCTCTTATTAACTGACATTACTGAGGAAATACACTTGCTTTCTCCTTTTGGCTGCAATTTTTGTGCTACAGTTGTGGCAGCATCTTGATGGGGAAGCTGATCTCCAAAGACCGGCGCAAAAGAGATGCTCAAGTTGTCATGCTGGGGCTCGACTTGGCTGGCAAATCCACCCTTCTGTACAAACTCAAGAGCGGCCGGGCTGTGGAGACCTGCCCAACCGTGGGCTTCAATGTGGAGTCTCTGCAGACACCCTGTGGTGTATCCTTCACCCTCTGGGACATCGGCGGACAAGGCAGCCTGCGGGCAAGCTGGCCTGACTACCTAGAGGACACCGACACCCTCATCTTCGTGCTCGACAGCACAGACACAGCACGGCTGCCGGAGGCGGTGGCAGCGCTGGAGGATGCCCTGAGCCACCCCAGCATGGCTGGCATCCCTGTCCTCCTGCTGGCCAACAAGCAGGAGGTGCCCGGAGCGCTGACTCCAGCCGAGCTGGGGGAGAAGCTGTGCTGGGGGCAGCTGGCCAGGCGCTGCTGGGTGCTCCGGGGGTGCAGTGCCCACACTGGGCAGGGCCTGCAGGAAGTCCTGGCCATCCTGGGATTGCTGCTGCGGGGTCTGGAGCAGAGCTTCCCATCCCAAGAGCAGCCAGTGGGGAGCAGACAAGCTCCAGAGCAAACCTGAACCTCAGGAGCATCTCTCCCAATCATGAGGATCCCAGTCTCTGGGTACCCCCTAACCTGAGCATATCTACAGCTGGCACACACCATGGAATGCCCAGCCACTCACCACTGAAGCCCACCAAGACAACCTCTGAGCAAAACTCCCATCATGGAGCATTCTTAGCCCCGTCTCTTGGACTCTCACTGCTGGCTGCAGTTTGTCTGCTTTTGCCAATCTCTGTTCATCCATTGTGTGTGTGTCCAGTGCTTCAGCAGGGATGCTTTTTGTCAGATCAATATGAACTATAACAGAGATGTGCACAACAGACAGAAAAGTTTTTATTCTTTCTGTGGCTCCCAGCCCAGATGCAGATATCCTGATGGGGTGATTCCCACAGGGGGGTGTTTGAATGTGTCCCATGTTGTTTCTGTCTCAGCTTGAATCACATGTTCATTGGCTGGAAAAGCAAACAGCCTCTAAAAGGAATGGCTAAATGGGAGTAGCAGAAGCACAGGACTTGAAATGTCTAACAGCTAATTGATGTTAGTGCGGCATCTGCAGGTAGAAACTTCAAGCCATGGAAGCAAGTAAGGATTTGATCGTGTAATGTGGTTTGAGGATGTGTATATAATTTCTGCATTTCTTGTTCTGGGTCTTTCTTTTCTACTCGCTGCTTTTATCCAAACTGATTTAATGAAAATGGTACCTCATCTTCCTTGTATTTTATTTAAACATAAAGAAATTAAACCTGACTTCTAGATGTTGGAAACACATCTGCATGGCAAGTCAACCTCTAAATATCCTCATGGTGATCTGAACAGCCAAGATGAAATCCCATCTCTCAGACTTTTTGAAACTGGACAAGACCATTCTGCACGCAATGACTGGTAACCATGGGCACTTATGGGCACAGGCAGGTTGGTAATCAAAGGGACCTCCACACTCAACTGAATCAGGGTAGCTGAAATGCCCCTGGCAGCTCACGATGGCGCTGGGTGGGTCCCTTATTGCAGTAGTGGTCTTTGTCTAATCCTGCTCAGCCTACATAGAATATGTGCCTGAGGGCTCCCTGTACCCAAAATGCTGGTTTTCATTTTTAAATTAAGAAATTCCCTACTTCATTATGAAATGAATGGAAGGGGTGGGGGAAAAGGGGAGAAAGGACACAATGTTTTCAGGCAGCAGAAGTCATCTGCTTTCAAGGAAGAGCATATTCAACCTAGAAACACCAAGGAGAAATACATGACAAAATCTTCTGTTCATACCAGAGCATTTTACAGTTGTTAAGGAGTTAATCACCCAGCTGTTACTGGTGCTGTTATTAGCCTTATTTCATAGAAGGCAGCAGTTGGAATAGAGAGCTTAAATGGTCATGAAGAAATAGAATCTGACACTTGTAGGAAGATCTCAATAAAAAATGTCCTTCCCAATGGAAAAAGTCTTGGGGTTTTTTTAGCTGTGTTAATGTAGAACTAGTATATGCTATAGAATAGTGCTCCTATGTTGATCTGGCCAAAGTGATCATGGTTACGAGTATACTTAGCACTGAATCGTATAATTCATTATATGACAAACCTGTGTGCATGGTAAGGACAAAATCATGTCTTTAAATCTTTGCAGTTAACATCAGCAGGTTGATCTGCCTTTGGCTTGTTGTAGGTGCTCTTATTTGTTTCTAACACACAAGTCTCCAATGCACATGTTGAATGTTGACTATCAGAGCCTGACCAAGCAGTATTAGTGAGACAAACCAAGTGGTAATACCTATACACAGATGAACAAACTCAGGTCATCTGTGCAGCCTGGTTGCTGGTACATGAAAAAGCCACATCTTCTTGGTGGCCCATCTGGCCATTTTGAACATCAGTCCCAGAGGCACAAGCCAAAACACTCTTACATTGCATTGCCATGCCAAAAAGAAATCTCCTGACTGAATTAGTAGTGTTTTGGTCTTGTGTTTCACTGATACAAGGCAGAGTATTGTTCATTAGCGTGGGGGATCAGTGGTAGTTTAAACTGAGACTGAGGAGTTGTGCCGATGATGCTTTTTACTCTTACTGATGTTTGACCATTTGACTCTACAGCATGGTGATTTAAAAAGGCACTGAAGCCTTCCCATTACCCCATGAGGTTTTTTTAAGCCCTTCAAAGAGGAAAAATAGGCTCTCTGGCAGCAAATAGAGGTAACCATCAGTCTTTGGTAGATACCACCAATTAAAAATCAAAATAGCAAGGTAGGAGGTGGGGAAGAAGGGGTTGATTTTGGCACTGGAACCCTGAATGCCTGAAACTGATGAAGCAACATCGTGATTACTGAAAATGTTCTCACTTCCCCTGAAGCAGTAATTTGGCAAAATGCGCCATCTCATGGGCACCATGTGATTTACCATCCTTGTTTTCTGGAATGAGGCTTTTCTGGACGCCCAGTCTCATTACTCAGTTCATTTATGCCATTGTTGGAGGCTGTCAAAACGATGATGGGTCATAATATCTGAACCAGCAACGCAGAGTTTACTTCTAGTTATTTTCTTTTTCCTCCTGCGTTGAAAGCGTGTTAAAACAAGTCAGTCTAATGAGCCCTGCACTGCTCTAATCAACAGCTTTTGGGACGCTCTGCAGCAGCACTTGAATGCTTCTGTGTCAAAACTGCTGCCTGGTTCAAGGGGAGCAGCACATTGATTTGCAGCAAGAAGCCAGCTCTGGGGTGGGATGTTTGTTACCTCTTTTTCCTGGTAATTTTGCAGGAGAACCTCTGCCACACAGATCGGTATTCGTCCCTTAAACATCAGGGCTTGCAGACTTCGGCCAGGAAGGCACCCTTAGATTTACAGTCTCCATCTTCTGTGTGATAGATATCACAGCCTCTGTGCCAGTTTCCAAAATAACAGTTCCTCTCTTAGTAGCAGGAAAAAAAAAATCCTTCGGACACTTCCCTGTTTCAGGTTCCTCACAAATTTGAAGCATCCTTTGGGTTATTGGCCCCAGAGCCCACTCTGGTTGCTCCCTTTAGTGGCTTTTCTGGATGCTAACTCCATTCATTTGCTATCCCTGATGTTGTCTGTTTCAAAACCAAAGGGAGATCTTTAGAAAAGCAGCCTGCTCCTCTTTTATTTCCTTATGTTTTTCCTTCTGTTTTTTTGTTTCTTTCCCCCCACCACCTCAGCAACAAGTATTTGCTTGGGAATAGTTTCACTGCTGCTTTTCCCCCACCACCACCCTTGTTGTAACTGCCAGCCCACCTCCAGACTCTGCTAGTAGCTTCCTACAGCTGCATCAGCTCTCTTTAAAGGAGCTGATCAGTTTTTAGTTGTTAATGTGGTCTGCTTTTTTGTCACCATGAACCTGGTGGCTATGAGTTAAATGTATTGGCAAAAGTGGCCAACTCATAAGATAACAAGGTTCAGAAAAAACATCTGGTCCAAAGCCCTGCTTAAATCAGGTTACCCGATGCCTGGTGCAGCAGTTTTGAATGTCTCCAAGGACAGAGGTTCAACAACCCAACACTTTTAGAGGCACTCTGCTATGTATTAACCTTTACAGTAACATAACTGGAATCCATAATTGTTCATTACTCTTCCCAGCCACCACTCCACTGAGAAGAGCTGTACTAGGGAGTATCTGCCTATGTTTGGAGCTCTCAGCGCAGCCTCCATTGCCCAGGCCCATCAGCTCCTCTAGTCCTGGAAGCTCCCATCCCTTTTCTGCGTTGTGGGGAACACTGCATTGGGAGCTGCCTTTGTGTCCTGCTGCCTCTTTGAGGGAAACTGAGACACTTCAGTCGTCTTTCAGGCTGTTTATGGAATCATACAATCACAGACTGGTTTGGGTTGGAAGGGACTTTAAAGCTCACCCAGTTCCAACTGCCTGCCACGGTCAGGGACACCTTCCACTAGACCAGGTTGCTCCAAGCCCTGTCCAACCCAGCCTTGAACGCTGCCAGGAGTGGAGCAGCCACGGCTTCTCTTGTGAAAGGGCATAGCTAATTACTCACTGATTTACTAGCCTTTCTGAGGAGCTGCTTTGCAAAGCAGCTTCAACAAACCCTCTTCATGACTATAAACCCAGCACAGATTTATGTTTGAATTTTTGACAAGAAGTTTTCCATTTGCTCCTGGAGAGAAGGAGACAGCAAGCTGGAAAAAAACAACAAAACAACAACCAGTGTTAAAACCAGCGCAGGAAGGACAATTCACCTTTTCCCCTTCCCTTCACCAGTACAGGAAGGATGAATCACCTTTTCCCAGCCTCTTCATAACTTCCATATTTCAGCTATTCTATGACACGAAACGGTTTCTCTTTGCACATTAGCTGATTTCTGCTCTTGGCACTATTTCTTTGTTCATGGATGGACCTACCTGCCACTTGACCTGCAGTTACTGATGGAGCTTCTCTGATGGGTTTCACCATGGTCTTGCTGAGGGGTCTGAGATCAGAGGGGAGCCAAGTGATGCCAGGGCTGCAGGGCGAGGGCACGAATGGGTGACAGTGAGCTCTTTAAAGAGGGAACAGGCAGTGAGAGAGAGCTGTGACCTGCTGTAATACTGGGAAAAGAGCGTTAAGGCAGCAGCCAGAGACCTGGGAAACATCCGGGGAAGAAAAGGCAATAAGAACTTAAAGAAAAAAACGAAGAAATGCTCTCTTTTCAAACACAACATGAAAAAAAGATTGAAAACACAAACCTTTAGTTAGGGGTCAGGCTGTATAATGCAGTGGAATGTCTTAATTATTGCTTTAGTGCACCTAACAGCTATAAATTAATTTCCTCCTCTTAGAGAAACCCTGAAATACCACCTATAAAGATTCACCACATGTAACTTACTAAGAAAAAACAAGGAGCAAAGCCACATGTGACACCACATCTTAAATAACATTATTAGTGTTGTCAAATGGTATTAAAAACCAGTCATGGAATTATGACTATGACAAATGATGAACAGTTTGAGACACTGCACCCTTCCAAAGGTTAATTAATTGGCCTTCATCTAAAATTTCCAACACTTGATTTTCTCATGATGCACTTGCCTGACTTACGCTCCTGAGACATTGTTAAAAACACCAGGTAAAGGCTGATGTCTGGGCGAGGACCTCAGCGATGCATGCATAGAATCATAGAATAGTTAGGGTTGGAAAGGACCTTAAGATCATTTAGTTCCAACCCCCCTGCCAACACCTCACGCTAAACCATGTCACCCAAGGCTCTGTCCAACCTGGCCTTGAACACCGCCAGGGATGGAGCATTCACAACTTCCTTGG
>WYDI02007068.1:3425-25442 GCA_009867235.2 Psittacus erithacus
TCAGCCTGGAGAAGAGAAGGCTGCTTGGAGACCTCATAGCAGCCTTCCAGTATCTGAAGGGGGGCTATAGGGATGCTGGTTAGGGACCCTTCATTAGGGACTGTAGTGATAGGACAAGGGGTAATGGGTTCAGACTTAAACAGGGGAAGTTTAGATTAGATATAAGGAAGAAGTTCTTTACTGTGAGGGTGGTGAGACACTGGAATGGGTTGCCCAAGGAAGCTGTGAATGCTCCACCCCTGGTGGTGTTAAAGGCCAGGCTGGACAGAGCCTTGGGTGGCATAGTTTAGTGTGAGGTGTCCCTGCCCATGGCGGGGGGTTTGGAACTAGATGATCTTAAGGTCCTTTCCAACCCTAACTATTCTATGATTCTATAAATATCAATTACTCCCCTCATGTCTTGTCCCTACAAGAATTTTTTTGTTTATCAGTGTTTAAATATATCAACTGTCAACTTCTTAGCTATTCCCAATTCTTTTATTTTCTGCTGGCTATTCATTCCATTCCATCTGCATCCTTTCCCTATGTTTTTTGTCCCCTTTCTCTCTTTCTGTGTCCCAGGAAGTTTTGAAACATCCACCCTAATGAAATTCCAAGCTTTTTGCAGTGACCATTCTATATTCTATGATAGAAGAGATTCTTCAGGAAATCTGCAGGTAGTTTACAGTGTTTCCTGAAAGTTAAATCAGAGTACTTTGTATGTAAGTAAGTGCCTGTATTTTCTGAGTATGTTATTTATCACATTCCTTCTACAAGTAAGGATAAATCTGACTTGAAAGATACAAATTCTGCAATAATTAAAATTTCATCAGCAGGCTTATTAAAGTGAGTTTCCTAGAGACTGGGAAGCAAACCTTAATGTCTGATCTTGACTAAGCTAGATAGTCTGATAAAAGAGTCACTTTAGTAATTAGGCAAACTTTTTGGCAAGATACACTGAAGCGCATGAAGGACACAAGTATGATAACATGTAATATTGATTTCTTTTCCCATTTTGATTTCATTCCCCAATGGAAAATGGAGTGATATCTTGTCTAAATTAATCCCTTCAGATAAACCAAAACACTTTCTAATGACTCGCACATTCCACATCAGAATTTCATACATTACTTTTTTTTCAGCATAGAGCATTTCCAGAAAAATACAAGCATATATTTAATGCTTTGTTTGGCCCAAGTGGAAAAAACATTACCTTCTTTCTCCAAATATGTGCAAAAAGTAACATTATAATAGAAATGCTTTACAAGTTCAGGTGAAGATAAGGGCATGCCCTACTGTAAATCTTATCTGAGATACACAACACTTGTTGCATATAAGGCATCATTTTTCATAGAAGCATATGTTGTTAGATGTTGATGTGAAACATGAGACACAGAAAACCTCTACTGCCAGGCCAACAGGCTGTCTCATGTAATGATAGGTGAAAGTTACAGGAAATTCTATCAGATGTCACAGGAAATTCTATCAGATAAGTAATATTATTCTCAAAATGTGGTTTAACTCAGCAACCATAAATAAAAACAGTATAGACACACAGAGCCTTTTAAAAATACACTTCTATTGAAGATTATTTCAGTCCCTGGGGAAAATAACAGCTCTTTCATCAACACCTTTTCCCAACTTCAAACACAAGTCAATCCCCAACAAAACTTACTGGCATAATGGAATGTTATCTTTGATGATGCATTTTCCTCCATTTTTGCAGTATTCTTCAGGACAAACTACAAATGAAAATGCAAATGAAAAAAATGAAAAACTATAATCTAATTTCACACCTCCATCCCTCTCTCCCCTTCCCTCCCCCAGTTGTTATGTTATAGTTGTCATTGCTTGATTTCTAAAATGGCAAAATACTCACCTGTCATTTTGGATGCTTAATACTTCCAAAACCTCTTCCTTTAGACCTTGACTTGGTGATACAAGTGTCAGGTCATAAATACATTGCAGTCAATGGACTCTTCTTGAGTTTATAAAAATCCTAGTGTTCACTTGAACAGGCTTCTAATTTTTCTCAAGGCAGAGTTTCATTTGACTCTATAAATAGCTCAGTAAGTGAGCTATTGCCACTTACTCAATTCTCAAACAGAAGTATATAAAATAAAAGCCGAAAGAACTGAACTTATATTAAATTAGTAACTAAGTCTACTTTATTATTAATAACTTTTATATAGGGGTGATGAGCAGACACTTACTCCTGTGTCACGAACCTTTTCATTGAAGGTGCCCAGAATTTTAACACTTTGAATCACATTCTCATAAAAAAAGAAAAAGTCTGTCCTGAAAAGAAGTGTTGTAGTAGAGGGAGATGTCAGTGGCATACTATTGTAAGCCTTTGACACCCCTTAACATTGGTTTCCACATCACCACGTTTGGTTTTACTGAAGTTTAGTTTTACATCCCTGCAGCAAGAAAAACTCTGAATCAAATTCCCTCAATCTTCTTTAGTAAGAAAATAACTAGGATGTAATTTCACGAAGTTTTAGCAGAGGAAATTCTGTTGAGAACCGCCTAAAGATTCAGTAGGAAATTACTATACTTTTTTATTTCAAATGACAGTTTTATGCAAAACTAGGTACCTGAACAGCTGGACTCATCAGGGCTGAAATCAATGCAGTCTACAATGCCATCACAACGCTGGGAGATTGCTATGCATTGATTAGTTGACGCACATAACAAAGAACCATTGAAACAATCTTTAATGGCTGAAATGAAAAGTAACATGACAGTTAGCATCTATATTTCTTTTTCTCAGTGTTACAAACTAACAGAAAACTTGAATCATACTGTATATAGTTAAGTCTGTATGACCTCTACAAGCTTTCATCTTCAAAGACATAGAACTTTACTGTTGAGCAGATAAATTGGTGAATATACGCTGAGCACATGTTACAGAAGCTGTATTTTTCCTGTGTTATATCTGTGAGGAAAAGGAGGGCTTATTTACTTAAAATGTGGACAGAGGAAGGTACAAAAACCCAATGAAAATCCATAGAAAGATATCAGAAAACATAATCAACTTTCATTACTAACCTGTATTAAAATACAAGTAAAAAATGACATTATATAGTTTATTACGAGAAACCAAATACTAAAAAGATAGTTAACATAAAAAAGTAGAGAATTACTATTCTGAAAAATTTAAACTTGCACACCTTTTTTAGCCTTGGGCATTCAGTTACATTCTCTGTGGTTGCCCAGAAGAATTATGAGGGGTTAATCTTGCTGGAATCACATAAACCTTCAGGTACTGAATTATTCCTTAGTCACTGATCTACAAGGATGTACCCGATGGTCCTGCAGACTTCTGTAGAGTATAACATAATTTTGTCATTGTATCTCACACAATGTTCTCTTATGCTGCCTTAAACAATATTTTTTTTTTAAGGTTTTTGTTTAGGTAATTTAAATTGAACTCTGTCACTATGTCACTAATGCAAATCAGAGGGAACTCTTGTGGCTCCATCAGAGTTAGATATATTCAAATTAGCGTGTGAGTTCTGAGTGGGAGAAAGAATCTGAGAATATTAAAATACCCCACTGCCACATCTAAATTTCATAATACTTTCCTGCTCCTGGGTTCAAGAGCCAGTGTACATGGCAATAAGCCTTTTATGCTAGATGTCTAGGCTGCTGTAAGGTATATTATTTCCACTCTTAGGTACAATTTAAATCACTGGCCAATATAGTCTGCAAGAGTGTCCTATATTTCAAATACTGCAGTTCAATTTAGATCACAATAATGGAGGCAAATCTTGCCAGTTCTGATCGCGTCAGTCAGCTCTTGCCAGTTTTGGTATTCTTTCAGAAATATAAAATTTCTCATGTGAGTAAGGGTTTGTGGGATTGAACCTTTTAACTACATGCACTGACCATTTACTAAAGTCTGCAGAAAAATATGTAGAAGAATACTAGCAAATATAAAAAGGAGATTGCTTTTGTTTCCAATTTCTATTCACCTTTATGAGGACTTGAAAGTTCTGTCTGATTTTAAACTATCACTATACTGTCCTGCACATGTTTTCTTTAGCTGGCTGGAGAAGTCTTGTTATGGCAGTGACAGTGGGGTAAAGCAACAACAAAAAGAAGAAAAATTTCCTTTTCTGCTCTCCATTCCCTGACCACTCAGTCTGGCAGAACAGGTTGCGGTAGCCCTGAAAAACCCAGCAGATTACAGCATCACTCCGTATTTGTAGCATATACTACCGTCTATCTCTTATGATTGTCAGCTTTCCAGAAAATAACTCACAGACCCATTCCCTCTGCTGCACTTTCTTAAGCAAATAATAATCTCATACTTATTTTGGTGCAGTCACATTCAAATCCTAGACATGTTTTGCAATTTGGGGGAAATTTCCCTGTGATATTCAAATCAGTTTTATAAGCGATCATTTGCACACAAGTAATCAGTCTGTAAAATAAATTGCATGTTCAGACTAGGACTTCAACAGAAACAAAGTTGGAAATTGGACACAAAACAAATTCTTTTTTTGTGCTTTAGAATTTTATTGCCTACACATTTTTTTTGAGAAACCTGTAAACTATGTGGTTGTAGAGTACCACTTCTGCTTTGTCATATATATTATGACTAATTAAAAGACTCAAAGAAGAAGGTGTCATTTAGCCCTTTATTATTTCCCCTGGTTATTGACTTGCTGCTGGACTCATACATGAGGATAAAACAGAAGAAATATTAATTATTTTTGGTCCGTTTGTATCTCTTGACCATTAAGGTGGTTTTGACATGTCCCGTTACCTTAAGCCGGGATTTTTATACCACTTACAGAGGTAACAGTCACAGTGATGGATCTGACTGCTGAATACTTTGTACAGATCCAGCATTTAAGGCAGAAAGGAAAATGGCCCTAAGTTATTGATGCTGAGATAAAGAATGCTAAGAGCACATTTTAAAAATAATGTTTTTTCTTTTATTGCACTGAAACTAAAATTAATAATGCTTACTGTTAACAGTGTTACAAATAGCTTCAGATTTCTCAAATTAGTTATTTTTCACTTTTAGGAGAGGCCTTCAAGGGCTTTGGGGATAAAGACATTAAATATAAGCATTAACAACAGTGAAGACAAAAATGAAACCTATAATATCAGCTTTTTGCCTGTATTTCATTTTCCAGGTCCAAATCCAGTTGGTTAGAAAGGGTAAAAATACTGCAGCCTCTTTGAAAGTATACAATTTTTAATATTTCTTAGTTATTTAGAACTTACCAGGACAACATCAGATACATTTTGGTGTACTACAGAGAACTGACAAATCATTTTTTATTCATTGCTATTAGCACTTCAGTCGATTGGTATTGGGGTCTGAGGAAAAGCCATGCATACCCCCGCTGGTCCTAATGTTTATTTTATAACCTTATTATTGTAATTGGGCAGTTAAAAACCAATATATTGAATGCGTGAGTTAAAGTACCCTTCTGTAAAACTGACTGCAAGAGAGGGTTGACAAAGTAGAACACCTATAATTGAAAAACAGTTCCAAGATTTTCTTGTTAAAAGCAGCACATAATAAAATCCACCTCATTAGTAGGTATAAAAAAGTATTAACATAATACTGTACAACCTAACTGCTGAGTGAACTCTATGGGAAATTCTGCCTGCATGAATCTAAGTCATGCAGAAAAGCATTTCTGGGGTAGAAATTGTGGTTTCAGTAGAGATCTCACTAATGCATTTTATTTGATTGTTTTTCTTTGTCCTTCTTTTGGGTTTTATACTTAATCTCTGCAAGATGCATTTTGACAACTGGTATTCATCCCAGAAAAAAACTTTCTCTGATGAATTCCTGAATTCAGAAGCCAGAAGATTTTTGACAATCTTTTGTTAAATTTAAATGAGTGAAATTGCTAAAGGACCTGGCACACACAAAATGGAAGGTACCAATAAAGCCTGAAATAGAAATGTACTTGAGACAGCACCAAGAAAAAAACCCCAACCAAACAACAAAAAACAAACAAAAAACCCCCCAAACCCAACAACAAGAACAACAACAACACCCAAACACCAAAATATTGCTTTCTAAATACTATTCTGTGTTTCTAACTGTTTAGGAATAAATTATTCAATTTCAATCTAAAACCCAAATACACACACACCTCACAATCCATGGTGTTATTACAGCACACATAGACAGGAGCTACTAGTATAACAATCAATTTTATAGATTATGCATAAATGCCAATAAAAAATTTAAATTTCTGAGATATCTACTTTTTCTCTTTCTGACATTTTTCTGTTGAAAAACTTACATGGCATTTCACATGTTAAAAGTAAACAGCTAGAGATTAAATGCTGCACTCTCATGGCATATATGTTTTGATGGGAGAACCAGCTGTTACAGTAATCACTTTTTCATTGATTCCATCCCAAACTGCCACTAATCACTTTCTTTTTGCTTTGACTGCAACCATTATCTTCTTTGGAGAAGAAACATGAGTTGCTGCTTCTGCATTCATATCTTACACTGTCAGCACTTACATGTTTATACAGTCAAAACTGAATTTTCTTTTTGTTTTGCCTGCAACCATTATCTTCTTCAGAGAAGAAACATGAGCTGTTACTTCTGTTTTCATATCTTATATTGCAACTTACATGTTTATACAGTCAAAACTGGATTTTGGAGTAGCAATGTGATTACAGATTTGAGTAAGTTTCCTAGGAGCACCAAGGTGTGCAATATCTGTGGAGAATTTCTATTCTTTGAATAGACCAAGACTTAATTTCCCCTCGTTCCCTGGGCATTGCTTAGAAGTCAAAGGCAATGAAACAACATCTCACTGCTTTTGGGAATACTAATAAGCATGGAAAAATTGTGGCCTTTGGATATTGGGATTCTGGAACACATCAGCGGCCATGGTGTGGACTTGGGATGTGTACTAAAATACAGCAGGGACGTCTCCAATGGAGGACAGATTGAGGAAGAAACAGGGCTGAATGAAAAATAGCGAGGTTTATTTGAACTTATGAACATGTAAAATTTCTACGTGCTTTTGGGGCATATAAAATTAACAGACATTGCAAAAAGGATGCCTTTTGACAAGAAAACTACAGAGATCATTTCTAAACAAAAGTGTGTGAAAAGGCATGGACACATTAGTCTGCAAAATCCATCCCAGTTTTGTAGAGTAATTTATTAAAAGAAATCATAAGTGCAGTGGCCTGCATGTATATTCAGTAGTTTAGATACCAAATATTAAAGAACTTGAATTTCTAGCCCACTGGAATCTGATACCTTACTAATTGTTTTGGTTCTGATAGGGATGAAAAATAAAATGTTAAAAACTTATGCAGAACGAGAAGTTTAGAAAAAAATGTCTTCATATGTAAAAAGCTGTTTGTTTTTTTTTTCTCCTATGTAGCAATTATTATGGCCTTCATGGAATGAAACATTTGGCCTTGCTTCATCTACCAGTAACGAAGTATTTTGAAATGGGGAGACACTCAATTTTGTGTCTATCTTAAACTTCATGGTATCTCATTGCAGTTACAGTTCAAAGCCTGTTGTCCTTGCATTTTGTTTGTGAGCCCTTTTCCTTGGGTGGGGCAAAGACTGCTGTTACTGCATGAACAGACTTGATTTCAAACTCCTTGAAAGATCACGACTGCCTCGAATGTTACTGAATTACAGAACTGCAAAAGTCTAACTATCTGTCATATTGGAATTGGAGATGAGGCAATGCAAATGCAGGTGACTGATCAATGGAAAAAAGTGGAAATGTTTCCAATCATTAACAGAAATACAATACAAATTATTTTAAGCATTTGTCAAAGTTGATAGCCAGGGAATAAGAATGCATAAGAAAGATTATTTGTAAACATAGTCTGTCTCTCCAGGTAATATTTATATCACATTTATGATACAAATAATATTTCTCTCGATGAGGAAATAGTGAATTTTACACTTTACTTCATTGTGTTGCTATTTTTCGCATCATTGTGTTAGGAAAGTAAGTTAGGATTGCCTTAACCATAGCAATGAAAGCAACTTACGGCAGCCGACTTCATCTTCATTAAGGTAGCAGTCAGACACACCATCGCATTTCAGGAGGGATGGGATACAGCCTTTGGAAGGACACAAGAACTCTGTTTGCTTGCAAGAGCGTGGAGATGTGGTGGTAGGCATCTCTATGGGACAGTTAATTTCATCACTCCCATCCATGCAATCTTCAGTGCCATTGCATTTTGCAGCAAAGGGTAAACACTGCTGCACATATGCGCATGTGAACTGGTCACTCTTGCACGTTGGAGGGTGTAGATCTGCTGATCCTACAAGAAAAAAAAAAAGGAATATTTATTTCCCAGACCCCTGAGTCTCTGTTTCATCCTACAAAAATCACTGCAACTGAATTTTACCAGTAGTAAAATAGGAAATATTTGTGGAAACTGATTTCTAAGAAGCTGGCTATGCTAACACTGTGCTTTACACCAACAGTGTCTCCCATGGGAGCAAAGCGATGGATTCCTATAAATTTTGTTGTAAGTGCAGGCAAAAGAGAAACATCTCAAAATTTAACTTTATGAATTTAATCTTTTCTAGGTCAATTTGCTGCAGGTGAGTAAAGAAAATAATATTATGATTGACAGAGACAAGGAAAGACAAATTAATGTCCCCAGCTCTGTGAAAAACAGGAGTTTTGCTGTTGACTTGGGCTGAAGCAAAGCAAATTAAGTGGAAAAGCTCATGGGTGGATTTTAGCTTGACTTTCAAAATGGTGCAAGCATTGCTCTCTGACCTCAGAAGTCAAGTGTTACTGCTGTATTATGACACACTGTAAGGGATTACATGGATTTTGTCATTGTTTTACTACTTTTAATCTACTGGGCATGGCAGCATGTTTGTTTATTCTGTGATACCAGGCTGGGGCTTTACAGCAGGAGAAGTTTGCTGAAACATACCCAGTTTCTAAAATAACTGCATTACAAATAACAACAGAGTTGTGTACAAAAAATGACTGCTAGTGCAGTCAAGTAAACAGAATACCATTATTATATTATTGTATGGTTGCTTGCAAAACAGTTACAAGGAAAAAGAGCTCAAATTGCTGTCTAACATTGACCTTAGCTAGCTTAGCAAGTTTTGATTTTCATGTTGATGTCAGAAAATCATAATTGAAAAGCTTCATACGATAGAATATTCCAGTCAACATTTTATACCACTACTTTTGATAAATGCGATCTTGCAACTAGAAAAATGTATTTAATATACTGGACATAATCTAAACATAAATCAATTACAATGGATTTTACAGTGAAAATAATAAATGTTAAAAATTGATAAAACATTAATTTGTATACAGCTAACATTTAAAACCAACTAATTAGGAATATGCAAGTCTAGAAAATCATTAGCTAATTTCAGCTGAAATCTCAAGCAACATATTAATGCAAAACTAATTACTTGCATTCAAAGCTACTGTCTATGTAATTATTTATATTAAGCTCACCGTTGCAGTATCTGCTACTAACATGTTTCTTTCTAAAGAATGACAATATTAATTCTGTTTTCCTGCCACTGGGAAGAATTGAACTGAAATGTTAACACTGCAGTGTGGTTTGAAGTGAAAAATGAGCTGGCACTAGTAAGAGACTCATCATAAATACCTTCCAGTATGCCAAGTTATACAGTGGTATGCTCACCTGACTAGGCTGTAGAAACTAACTTTAAACTTATGCATTTACATGAATCTTATATTCACTTTTTTAGATATGTATGAAGGCTAGGCGAACAGCTGTTTTTTTTCAATGCAAATTGGACTATCTGTTTGTGGCCCATTACAGCCACTACACTTGAAATCATTAGGTTCAATAATTGCCTAATACTGGCATGCCAATAAAATGTTTCCTGCACCTTTTGCCAGATGAAGAAAAATGTTCCCAACCCAGCAATCATCTTCTGAATGTTGTGTGGCTCTCATTTTGAGACCACATTCAGGAGTGGAGGAGATATTGTACAGGTTCCTTTTTTAAAAAGCAGTATCTATATGAAGCTGTTTAAGGGCTAGAAGATAAATCTACTGAAAATAATGTGTTCTAAGGAGAACAGTATAAAAGCTTAACTTTCTGTATTCATGCACGATCACTGAACAGCAGGACTGGAGAACATCAGGAATACATTCAGTATTTGCGCACGAATGGAAAGCAAACTAATCAAAAACTATTTCAGAGAAAATAACCTCTGCTCTACAGAGTACCAAGTCTGTATTTAGATCTGCATGAAAAAGAACAGCAAATTGTTAGTGTTCCATTATAGCTAAATAATCATGACTTTTTAAGTAGAAAGCTGAGGACATATCCTTATATATTTTATTTTGCACTCAGTGTTTTACTTTACCTTGCATATGGCAAATACACAAAATGAAAGAAAGGGTTTTAAAATGTGCATATAACATCTACTTGTACATCATAAAGAAGTCATTTTAATTAGGTCCTAAAAATTACATTTAAATTTGGTCCTAAACCTTTGTGAAACCTTCTCACACAGCTGTGCTGGGTGTATTACGACCTAAGGACCAAGAAGTGCCTACAAACACCCTCACACTTTGAAGAGAAGTTAGGTAGTTGAGATAGATACAAAAAAGCAAAACTCAGATCAGGGGGTAAGGCAAACCAAATTCGGTATGTAATGCTTCAGGAACTGTAATAACTACAGCTGAATATATCTGTACTTCATTGTTGTCAGATAAAATGGGTACCTTTAGATACGCTTTTATTTCAATGTACTAACCATGAAATCATCTATTAGACTAAATAGAGCTTGTGAGCTGATGATTTGGGAGTAAGAAGCATTTACAGTAAGTCAAGAAGTGCTCATCATCGAGGACATAATTACATATTTATGGGACAGGGATTTGTTAAAGGCTTACTGTTTGATGAAGTTTTTCTCTACATGTATGCTTTGTTGTACTATTGTCTTTGTCATTCATGGAGCGTACTGACCCTGTTTCCTGACTGCATGGCAAACTTCACAGATCAGCACTGTAAACCTTTTGCCCATGAATCATTGGGATTCAGTCACAGGAAACCTCAGAACTGCTATCACCCAAATGCTAATATAAAATATATGTTTGTATTACATAGACATTAGCACAGCAAGAAACACACAAACACAATTTGAATGAAAAACACCGCCATGCTATCCACCTCTTTTCTGCCTTTCTTGTTCAGATACCAAGATCTCTGGTGCAGAGTAGGTCCCCATTTATAACTATGTATCACTTGCAAGAGTAAATTCTAATTAAGACCTGCAGACATTTGCATTACAGTCAACACCAGAAAGCATGAAATAAAGTTACCACATGCTATTATGCAGCATTAACTCAGTTGTATCAGAACTTGCTCTAAAGCCCGTTTAGGTAAATGGGACAACTCATCTATTTTAATGGGCCTTGCATCAGACCCCTGAAAACTAACATCCTGATATATTTGCATAAGTAATTTGCCTACTAAATCTAATAAAAACAGTGACTCTATTACATGTAGCTAAAAAAGATCAAAATTAACCACCTCCAACAGTTTCCATTAGACAGTATAAATTAATTACAGGCCCAATCCAATGCATTAATCAAGTTGAAGTAAGTGGCAGTCCTCATTTTTACTTCAGTAAACATTCGTTCAGGGCATGAAACAAACCCATTCAAGGTGCCAAGGAAATAACCTTGTTAAAAAAAATTAACCAGACTGAAGTCTTTCAAATACTTTAACAATCTGCCCATGAGCCTTAATCAGTTCCAATAAAGTTTCTGCTGGAAAATAAAAAGTTAATCTCAAAGCTTGTAAAAAGACAAAAAGGGAGAAATCAAGTCTGGCAAATTGAATCTTTTATTCTCTTCCTTTTGTGAAAACACAAAAGAATGGGATAGGGTGCTGAAGAGAATCCCAGAGACCCTGTTACAAAACCAGCATTAACAAAATCAGAACTTGGCCCAATGACTTCAGAGTTTTAAATGCTTGTGCAGAATTGTGCAGAATTTATTTTAAATTATCACAGTTTGCTAATATACAAACATAATGGAAAAAAGACAGGTTTATTGCCAGTAAAATCAAACTGTGATTTATAATTTCCACTCAGAGAACTACCACTTATCTCTGAAACACACTACCTGCAATAGCAATATGGCAATATTTGCCATATTTCTGCCAAGAACAGTACAGGAATTGCTAGCTATTCCTGCTCTTGTAATAGATGTATTTATTTGTTTATTTATTAGGAGCAATGAAGAACTGGAGAAGCTGCAAAACATTAGTTTCCAACAAAATGAGGTGAGCTGGATTACAGGACAGGTTTAGAGTGCAAACCAGTTTCTTGGAATCAGCACATTTTCATAGGTGGGGTGGGAACACAACACTGTGTTAAATATTTTATTTCTCAACTTCTAAAGAAAGGTAGCTTCTACAGGCACAAATTCATCATCAGCTGAGACAGGCCCTGAAAAAAATTATGGTAAAAGTCATACAATTTCCAAGATAAATCTAACTTTGTGATTTACTCTTATTGAGGAGATAGATAAGTTTTGCATAATGAAGAATGTGAGAATTTTATTCTAAGATAGTATCATGAAACTATTTCATTCCAAAAATGATTTCTCTCCGTCCCTCCAAGGAAATATGTTGATGTTATGAACAAACTTAGCAAGGCAAAATATCATCTCTGTGATTTGAAGCTTGCTTGGGTTTTTTTGGTGTAAACAGATGGGTTTTGGAGGTTCAATATTAATGAAACTATTTCAATACACTATTAATAAATCCAAAGATTTTTTTAATTTCCCAAAAGACACCTAGCTTGAATCAGAAGATTCCAGTATCCTGTGTAAGTATGAGAAGGCAGAGAGAAATGGGAATATTTGGGGACACATTTATTTATTTAAACATACATGGTATAATTGTATTCAGTACTTGTCACTAATTATGGCTGTTTATATAGTATAACTGTTTTATCCTAAAATAATTCTCAGTTTCCCTGTCTGTCAAATCCACAATAAATTATGGCTTAACCGCCAGCTAGGTCTGTGCACTGGAAGACACTGAAACAGGCTGAAGAAGTTTTCTAAGGCACTGTGCCTTGGATTGTAATTTTTACTCTGTAAAAAAGTAGAAATACCCTACCTCATCCAAGCAAATAGGACCTAAACTATATTTGGATTGGTTTTAGGAAGAAACTAATTAACTAAAAGAACTATTCACAAATATCCCTGTTATCCCCAGTCCTCTATTACCATTAATCCTGCTTTCCTCTTCCCCTTTTGTTTTCAAAGGCTGCCTCCTCCAGAAGCTCCCCCAGGATCATCTCTTGCCCTTGAGGAAAGAAACTCCTTAACCTCTCAACCTGCCAGAAATTTCTGCTTCACTGCAAGCACGAGCAGACACGCTAACAGTGATTCCCCTGGCTCTGCATCTTAAAGAAAACAGAAGTTAAGTCTTCTGTACAGAGTTTTTCCCTGTGATCTAACACTGTAGTATTAGCAACTTTCAATAGCTCCTACATTCAGGTTCTGGGAGTTTCAGAGATGGATCATTGATTTCATCTAAGCCTTTGTCAGATGAGTCCTCTTCCACTGCAGAATTTTCTCACTACTGCTTCTCATGTGTGAGTGCATGGACACACTCATGTACAACCTTCAGCAAGACAGCCTCTGAGCCGCCAGGCTATTTTTTGCACAAATAACACATAACACCCACTGTACTTTCTGTGTTGCCGTTTCTTAGTTACAGGTGTCATTTATGCTGTTTTTATAAGATTTAGTGAAATAGGATCTACTAAAAGTGCCAGGGAACATATAAAATTATCTGCAAATGGATAGTTTCTAGGCTGTTTGGATATTTGACTAGTTTGCCCATAATAGAAAACTTCTTCACAAAAATAAACAACTCTGCATTCAGAGCTGTATCTGAATAATGTGTATGAAGAAACAAAAATATTCAATTATGTCTCATCAGGGATTTCTCTGCATTGGAAAAAGCAGAGTGCGCTCTGGGTAAAATAGTATTCAATAATGTGATTGAAGATTGTGTCATTGTATATAAACACATAGATGCTGTTGCGAAGCAAAAGGAAGTCTGTGACAGTAAAAGCAGGAAAGATTTATAGACAATCAGGATTCAAAGTGTGTATTCTATGAAGCAAAGATAAAATAGTCCTCAATATATGTTATGAGAAATAAGTAACAACTAGCCAAGTCTTTATGACTTAGCATTTCCAGGCATATGTACCTTTGCTCTGTGGTTTCTAATCTGAAATCACAAAGGGATTGACTTCTGAAGAATGGTTACTAACCATTTTCTGAAAATTAGATACCTACAAGATACCATATAGCACCTAAGATTATAGTAGCTCAGGCTAATGGTTAATTTTATAACCTCGACCAGTGAACATTAGCTTGTTATCTATATAGATTTTTTTTTTTTTACTCTTTCTTTCTTTATGCTATGTATGCTATATGGAAATAGTGTTTATAGTAAATATTCTTTTATGAAGCTACTTCAATTAAAAAGTCTTAGAAACAACTTCATTCTGCTGGTTTAATTATAAATACTCATCTGAGACAGTTTGTATTAGAAGATGTCAGTAATAAAGTTCATTTCCTTCCACTTTGAAAATAAAGAATGGCATACAGTTCTGGCCCTTTGGAACACTTCTCAGTCTCGTGACTGAACCTGCGCCTATCATACATTTTTGGTATGATATTGCATATTGATATTAGACAAGGTGTAATTCTGCTGTTGTTGGAAGGCCAATGAAAACTGTTTTGCTCTGAAGGAACTTCGGGATTGGGTCTGTCATGTATACATCTGCTGTGAGATCTGAAACGGCAATATAGAGAAGTCTTGAAGAAATCCGACCCACCAAACAGAAGACTGAATCACTAAGTTTTAAATAAAAATTTTATACAAGTGAAGACCTAAATGAGAATACACTGAACAGCTTTCCTGTTCATAAACATAAGCCTGGATTCATAAAAACACCAGCATATAATTTAAATCCTGAATATTAAAAATTTCCTTAGCATTAAAAGGGGAACTGACAAGTTAAAGGGAAAACTCCCCTGAGAATTAAATATAACTCTGGAAGACTCTGAATTACAAATGTCTGGCAATTTGCAATGCACATGGGGGAAAACAGTATGTGTAGTTCCCCTTATACTTTTTGCCAGGCACCCGTAAGTATTGGAGACAGATTATACTGATAGATCCCCTTTTTCTTTACTTACTATGGCTGACTTGAAGGTCAGAGTGTATCTATCCTAAATTTTGTAATTGAAATGCAATTTCCTTTATTTCAGCACTTCTTTGCAATAACAACTCTTCTAAAAAGTTAGGAAAGATGATCTATAGGGGTGGATCTAGCTGTCTGTCATGACTTTCTTATGAAGGTTCAAAGACATTGAAGATTAAGTTTCTGGAGGATATTAGGTTTTAGCGTAGTGGGAAGCTTTTGTGTGCGCTTTTAAAAAAAAAAAAGCCTTCACAGTATTAGTTGGCTTGGGTTTGAATGCAGAGCTAAATCCAGTGTTGTGATTCACAGATTCTGATTTGCTTTTTCTATTTGTTTCATTGCAACAAGTAAAAGCTTGCTCAATGTAAGGATTATTTCAAATGTTTACAACAGGTCTAGTTTGTGTTTTGTTACAAAGCAATGGGAGGACTCTGATGAGTTACAGTATGTCAAAGCAAACTTTTCACCTAAGCAAAAGCTGCCTGAAACCACTGAAGAGTTTCCTGTACTTCAGTACATAAATGGCAAATCTGATCCACTTATTGGCAACCTGTGCAGTGAAGTCAAGAACTATGACAACGTTAACAAAAAACCAACCCACAGCAGTCTGGGAAATAGCACTGGGGTTTGCGCAATTCCACCATGACCAAATGACACAGTGTTAGAGACAACATGTCTTCTCTGTGTTGAGTGCTTTGCATTACATGAGTTACCCTTTTATCTCCAATGAATCCTTCCATAACAATATTTTCTGCTGCAGACAAATCTTCCAGGTGAAAGTGAAGATGCAGTAGTGAGCGAGGAGGAATTTGTAACACTGGTAGTACTTTCTCATGTATTGATAAAGTATTAAGAGTATTTCCCAAAACAGAAAAGAAGGAAAATAACTCAGCACTGAGCAGCTGTGGGTAGGAAACTATGAAAGCAAACATAGACTAAAAAAAGAGATGAAAAATTACAGAAGGATAAGGAAAGGTGAACTCTAGAACCTAGAGCACTGTGTGATGTTTGCACTCCTGTTTATATCCAAGATGCAGCCCAAATATTCATCATAAAGTGTCAGCACTATTCTTTTTGAATAAACTGAAACATACGGCAATTACTTACAGCAGTACTATTTTAAAGTGTAAGTTCACAAAGAGCTGTTGTAAAAGAGGGGATAGCAGGTATATTCACTGCATCAAGGGGCTGAAGCAGCAGCTACTGCTTTGTACTAATATTTACCTTCTTACAGCAGATCTTCCCAAGCACAAAGATTTTGCTTGGGTGATCTCTGGAAGAGATCACAAAATATATTTACTATTAATTTGCTTCTTGAAGATACTCTTCCAATACATAAAAGTGCCATGTAACTAATACCTCATTATTTAAATTACACAGACTTTGTCCATCCAGTTTATTTTTCCAATAATGAATGAGAGATGAAAACTAGTATTCTGAATTACATAACCAGAATAAAGTTTGGTTGTTAGAAATCAGCTAGATCCTGTGCCACTGACAGACAGTGCTGCAGCTCTCTGTGCATCTGCATCAGCTAGAAGTTAGTTCTGCAGTAGGCGAGAGACTAGCTTGGTCACACTTTGTTTAAATGTTCAGAAACATTCTTGGATCTGTAGAAACTCTCATGGCTGATGAGGGCTGAGTACTTAAAAACAAATAAAAACCACAGCTGAATTAGAGCAACTGGTAATGCTTTATTGCTTAGAGCTCCCAACCAGCTAAATTGCCATTGCTTCTGTTTAGAACATGTTGCCTCAGGAAACTCAAAGTAATTAAAGACAAGTGCAAAATAATAATAGAGGGAGAGAGAGAAAAGATCTGCAGCAGCAAAGCAATCTCCTGAAAGGGAGAACATCACAAAAAACCTGTACTGCAGGTAATACACTTTTCTTGGAGCTAGGTCTTTGAATAAATGTGATGAGCAAAAATCAAAGCAGGACTGACAGTGGAGTAGGTAAACTTTCCGACCATTTCTGTTAAAGGAAGATGTTCTTGCTCAAATATCTACAGGCAGTGATTTTATATTATTTGAAGGTAATATCTTCAAATTTTACCATCTGAATTTTTAAGCAGTTACTCAGCAACAATTATTAGTTAAAAATAGCACCTACTTCAAAGTAGCTGCTTTTGGTTACCACCAATATTAAAGCATTAAAGTTAGGTTTTTCCTCTGAAACTGCTGTGGTTTGTTTTATTATACACAGTTTGTGTGGTTCTCTTGCCTCTTTGCAAGTGCAGATTTGGTCTACCTGGAGAGCATTTTTTGTCTGGAGAGGATATTATGTATCAAGTCACAGACTCATTAGGGGATTGCCTTCCATTAGACAACTGTATATATTTTTTGGAGAAATACATACCTGGGACAACAGTTGACTATAAAACTGGGGGAGGGAGATGGATGATATAGATGATAGAAGAAACTGGCAGTATTGCCAGCGCGCACGTAAAACTGTGAAGTGGTTGGTGGTGAAGGCAAAAAATGTGTGGGAAATCCTAAAATATGATGCCTGAAATTGGATGCCCAATTAAATGATGAACAGGAGGTGGATGAGTAGAATATGGAACTGTGGAAGCAGTCAGGATCGAGGATGAATCTAGGATGGCACATTTAATGCAAGCCAGAGGTTATGAATAGAGGTATTAAAAAAAAATAGTGGTAAGGCTAGAATACCCTGTACTCTAATTCCAAGTAATGGATTTAATTGAGTGTAAGATGATCTTGGGAGCATGGGAGAGGGATGGAATGTGACAGGGATTAAAAAGCATGAAAAAGACAGCCTACAACCAAGGTTGGCCAATTGATGTTTTTCCAATAACAAATACATTATTTTCCAATAACTTAAGGATTGTGCACATTCAGAAAGAACCGGCTAATTCATAGAAGAAAAATAAGTTGAAAGATATAAGAAATCATGGCCTTCAGAACGTCAGAAATTCTCTGAGCCAAATTAATTCAGATTGGGAAAGACTGAGGGAAGGTAGAATTTGTTATGTTCTTCTTTTATTTTGATACATTTCCTTGGGTATCCATTATTAGCCATACCAGAAGATTTGCCTAGGCTTCTTTTTGGGTAATATATTTTATGCCACTCTTGAAAAAGCATAAAGAATAGTCTTATAAAGAGCAATGTTTTATAAAGAATTCATGTACAAAACCTTCCCATATCTCTAGAAATCACCATCAAAAAAAACCCCACTGGAATTGTCTGGACCATGCAAGCACACAAGAATACAAAGACAATTATCCTGCATTTAAGTTAAACATGTAAGCTGACCAAGGAAAAGTCTGGGTTTTTTTTCAGAAGAGATGATAATCATATAATACAGAACAGAGCAAGATAAACCACCATTTCCATCTTGTAAGTATTTCAGCTTGTAGGAACTAATTCTAGGCAGATTGCCAGTTTGCCATGGAAAGGAATAAGTTGATTCTTGAAGAAGTCTGCCCCTTCTGCAGCTGAGTGAAGAGCCTAATGACCACCTAAGACTGTCTGACTTATTTTTAAGTGGTTGCATGTAGATAAAGTATGATTTTTTTACTTGGCCAACAAATTATACATAAGTAAATAGTATAAGTCTACAAAATTTTCTTAAGGCATTCCTTATGATATACCATATTTGTAAGCCAGAGATTGTGATACAAGTTAGATACTTCAAAGTATTACATAATGAAAATCTCTGGAAAAAAATAAGGTGATTAGATGTTGCTCCATAAAAATTACCTAATTTCTATAGCTATAATTATTTACATTATATTTACACTATATATGCACTATTATTATATATACTTTCCATGGATTTTTTTTTCCTTTCTCTGTATTCATGCTTGTTCACAATTAACTAACAAAGTATAAGTTCCATTAAAATTGGAAAATTGATTTGTATACATTGTTGGAATATAGATCTACATTTTTCAGTTAATTACAGGTGCTTAATATATATAATTTGACAATTTCTCTTTCTATTATGTCACATTATGCATAAAGCTGCCTAAGTAATTCTTAAGGTATGGTTAACAAAGGTTATTTTGATTACCATGATTTCCATAATAAAGGTAGAACAAGCACCTGTTTATGTACACAGTCTGCAGCTCATTGAAGAACATCCCAAAATAGTATTTGCCTGAGCCTATTGGTGGTATTATCCAAAGAAAACAAACCTTTTTATTCAGCTTTTGACTGAGCAAGTACCACTTGTGTGAACATGTTACTTCACCTTAAGCCCTAATTGGCATGTGGTTACTTCTCCAAGAAACTGTTTAATCATCACAATAAAAACAACAAATAATGCCCACCCCTGCAAAACCCCACCAAACTCCTTAACCATCAAGCTGACAAAACAAACTAAACAAAAAAAGTTTCTTGAGCAGCATGACAACTAATTCATACACAGACTATCCTATCTGAACAAAAGAGCTGTATAAATAAAATGTTATTCAAGAGCATTTTTATAACATTCATGTTAGCATTCATTTAACCATAATAATTCCTAGTTGTTTCTTATGAATGAAAATCTACACAAAAGATTTTCTGTTTCTTTGGTTTTCTTCCACTTTTGACTCTTCAAAATAGGGAAAGATGATATTCATATCAGAATCTGTATTTGCAAATACATTTATTTTTAATTTTGATACTGTATCATGTGCTATATGTCATCTGCAGAGTAAACCACTGCCTTTCTCACAGAATAAACATATTTGACTTTTGTTTTTATTTTACACAGTTCAAGTCGCTTAGCTTGTGTAGCCCAGGTGAGACTGTAAATTCTCAGACTAACACCAAAATAAATTTGCTATACTGCTGAGACATTTTATGAGAGAAAAAATATAAAAGATCTAAACATATTTCTTTTTTAAATAATTGTGAACCACTTTGATACTCATAATCTTTTTTAACTTTTTGAAATCACTTTGATATTCTTCCATCCCAAAGGCCTTTTCTGACTACTTCACAAAGCAGTAAACCAATAGTTGAGTGATCCCCCTCAAGTATGGTTCATAAAAACATTAAGAGGCACTCAATGAAAGTAAGATTCTGAGTTGCTGTAATTACTCAAATGTTCAAATGCTAATTATAACACAAAACTGTCTTCCATATTCCATGGCCAAATATTTAGATACTGCACTCAGCCATCAAATAGCTAGGAATCACTCTGATAGGTGTAATGGGTCTTTTCTTGTAGAGAAAAATGCAGTAGTTAAAAATTGGCCATGAGGGTCATATATGATAAATTTGATCTTTCTTCACTTATACATTTTTTTTCCTTTGAAAAACACATACTTCTTTGCATGTCTGTGCTGCGCCCACTTATTTCTACATTTTTTTGAATGAAGTAAACTTATAGCAGTATTGCAATAATTTCAAAATAAAAAAATACAGATTTTTTAACTGTGATATACATTAAAACATGAAATGTCACCAATTTTCTTCTGCCCTCTGAAAAGTAAACATGTATTTTATATCTTTGTTTAACATCATACCTCCATCAATGCATTCAGGGGTGAAAGAGACATCATCAAGAGCAAATTCTGTGGGTTGACTCCACCCCACTTCAGCTTCAAAGGCGACTCTGAAAGGGATGTTACTGGAGAGGACTACATTTGCATACATCCATTTGTTTTCTTCATTTCTACTAGAAGACCACATAAGAATATCCATGCCATGTTCTGCAGCTGCGTTATGTAGCCGAACCTGTTGATAATGAAGCCCAAAAGATGTAACTGAATCAATATTAAGCAACAGACGAGTGCAGCTAGCTAAAGTAACATATTCCAAACTCAGAAGTACAGCTACCTGCCTGGGTGGCACTGGCCTTCTTAGATATGGTTCAAACCTACACCTTCTAGGTTATGACCAAATGCTACTGAATACTTTTGCTAACACTAGTTCAGCTGTAAATAAAAAACTACTGTGAAAACAAAATTAAATAGAAAGAACTGCTAATAGAGCCACTAATTGGAAAACCTACAGTCTCAGCCTGACTTATAGAAGTTAGTGAGTAAAGACCTACCCCCACATTCCTCTAAACATTGAGGAAGAAACTGAGAAGGACCTTGATCTATCCTTTTATCTCTAAAAGGTGACCTCCTTATTGTTCATAGACTGGGTGAAGATTTTGGAGATATAAGTAAAACCCTTAGCATCTAGTAATTTATGTTATTTGTCTGGTACAAATAATTTACAATATCATGTTTCAGGCAGTCATGGTAAATTAGCTCAAGTATATTTAGAAAGCTATAAAAAAATAAAACCATAAAATAGTGAAAACAATAAGAATGACAATTATGAATTCACAGTTAACCAACAACCGATGAATTAATGTAAAGCACAGGAAATCCTGTAGATTACACAGGTAGTTGCTCTTCCCACTCAGGAGTCCAAAATCCTTATACAAACTAAACCTGTTCAGATATTATAAAAAAGAACTGGAGCAATGAAAGTAAGCATATTCTAACTATTCCAGATGTTAACTATTTCTTTAAGAGACTGAATGTTTCTATCATTATCCTCTCCTCAACACTTTCAACAACATCCTTCTCTTCAGACTTTAGACTAATTTTTCAGTGACCCATGAGTTACTGTTCTCACTTGAATGTCCCAGCTTACTGATAGCACACTGTCGTGGTTTAAGCCCAGCCAGCATTCCAGAACCACGCAGCTGCTCACTCACTTCCCTCCTTTCCTCCCCCTGCTCCCGGAGGAATAGGGAGGAGAATCGAAGGAATGTAACTCCCACGGGCTGAGATAAGAACAGTCCAGTAACTAAGGTATAACACAAACCGCTGCTGCTACCACCAA
>WYDI02007070.1:0-36977 GCA_009867235.2 Psittacus erithacus
AGGACAGGTTGTGGGGGGAAAACAAGCAGGCTACATGCTTTGTCTAATTTACGACTAAGCTTAAACCACAACAGGATTACACCATATTGTTTTATTACATAAGTTTTGTGGGTGTGGGTTTTTTTGTGGGTTTGGGGTTTTCTGCTGGTTTTTGAGGGGTTTTCCCAAAAAAACCCCTGATAATTTGATTAAGTATGTAAGTGTAGGTTGACAGAAAAGACCCCTCATCTGGGGTCAAAGGCTTTATACCTTTAAAGCAAAAATAATCTAGAAGATATGTTTATACTTTTACAAAAAGCCATTTCCATGCATAATGGAAGCAAATATAAAAAATTATTTGATCAATAGCAAATATTTTAAAAGCTTGCACATTACTAGATTTGCAGAATTTACTTCCTTTCTTTAAGAGTTGATGAACTCTGTAAAATCACCTATTTGTAAAGGGCCTGAGTCTGCTTTTCCCATTGGACATCTTTTATCCCCAAAGAGAAAGGCAGACACTGGCTTTCACAGGTACCAGTCAATATGCTTAATATTCAAATTCTTCATGCTATTTTTGACTCTACCTTTGAATCATTTAACAAACAACTATAATGATTATTTAACTTCAATTGTTCAATTTTTTCTTATTTGATCACACACAGCATGACTTTTCACCTAGTTTAATCTTTTTTTGCCAGTTCACAGGTTTATCAACTTTCCCTGCAAATTAGCTCTTCAACAGTTGTTCCTTCTCACTTATCTATCATGAGCATCATATTTTACCCACTTTGCATGTAATCAAGAGGCATCTGTTCATTTCACAGTTGAAAGTGCTGATTAAAAAAAATAAATCAGACTTTAGGAATACTATCTGATTGGCCTTATTTTCCTGTTGCTTATGTGTACTTCGATAATTGTTTTTGTTTTTACAGTCATATTAGAGAATTTCTAAGGTACTTGCATCATGCGTATCTACTGAATACTGAACTCAACTCCTTAATTATCAAAAAACCCACTTCAATATTGCTGTGTCACAACAGCAGAAAGTTACTACAAAATATGTCTGTATTCAAGGTATCTTCCCCAAAACACACCGTTTGTTCTTTTAAGCTTTCATTAGCAACCAAAACATATTTCTAAAAGTCTTCAAGAACAAATAATGTTCATGGATTTTCATTCTCTTTGTTTTTACACCTACTAGTATTTAAATATAGTCTTGTGCAAAACATCTGCAAAAAAAAAAAATCCCACACATATAGCAAACACATTCCTTCCTCAAGAACACACAAGCTTCCCTCAAAAAAAAACCCCACAAATGAAAGACTGATCTATTCCTTTCACATGAAAATATATTTAACTCCTGCACTTCTCAACACTTGCTATGCTTTCAGTTGTTTAGAATTAAGGCTCAACAAAGCCATTTGGCAGCCAGCTTTTGCTAGACAGTGCTGTTACAAAAAACACGTGCAATTCTTTCATTTTAAGCACTTGGCTTTCCACAATCCTATTTAAACATCAGGTGGCTTTCAATCAAATTTCCATGTTTTCTGTACTACTCTTGACATTTGTTCATCAACAATGCATTTGCATTCTTCAGTACTTTTCTGTCTGTAATGAACAGCAGAAGGAACTACAGAAATCTATACTGAACTACAAAGTGTTTCTTCAAGCCACGTGAGCACTAACGCAAATACTATTTTACCCAATGTAGAATACTCACATTTGAGAGATTTTCTTTGCAATCCCATTTTACACTTTGTTTTTAAACATCAAAACTGAGTTCTAGAGAATAAATCTAAGCCTAATTATGGAGTTTTCTTTCACTGCTAGAATATTGCCTACCTCTGGCAGCCCACAGAGCTATCTAGAAACTATATTTGTCCTCCTAAAGATACTTCTGTCAAAGAGATAACAGCAAATTGTGCTTTAAAGGGTTCTTTTGTGGACAGGACACAGCCCTGACTGGGTTTGCAGAAGGGTATTAAGTCCATGCAAGCACTTCCTCCAGAATTAGCTGAAGTAGGATAGATACTATGACTTTCCCCCAAAGGCATCTTTAGAGGTAGATTGGGGTTTTTTTGGCCTAGGGACAGTTGAGGTGAGGAGCCAGTAGCGCTTGTCAGTCAATTTGATGTAGAAAGTAAATAAACTTGGTTTATCCATATTCTGGATATTCATCTCGATGAAATTCAGGGCGGTTAAAGTTATATTTCATACCGAACGCAGCACAGCTATCCATTTTCCGAAGTTACAGAGAGCAAGATTTATTACGAAGAAGGTAAGATGACACAGACAATTTATCCTGCAAAGAATAAGAACTAAGTCAACCCAGAAGTCACACATTAAGAGGCAGTCAGAAGCGGGGGGAAAAAAAAATGAAAAAATCAATACATGTAGTCATTCTGTCCTAGATATATGAAAGCCAGTGAAACCTTGGTGACACAAACTTCCACCCATCCTTTACAGAGCCTACAGGACTATAATCAGCCTCAAGACACTGGCTGCACTACACTGTAACTTGTGTTAGTGCACTGGGATTAGATTAATGCCTGGGTGTCCATGCACGCTCAAAGCATTTGACTGCAGTGCAAAGGAAACAGCCTAAATCTTAAGAAAAGCAAGAGATCTTAAGCAGAAGATAGGATTTGTATGCTGTGAAGACAACAACAAAAGGACTCAGGTATCAAGATTTAACATTCTTTTCTTATGGCTACTATGATAGAGCTACCTACTAATAAAGTTTTCAGAATTCTCAGGTTCTAGCAGCAGTCTTAATGTGGCACAAAACTGAAAGCCAATGCCAAAACAGTAACTAATGTGCAGACCTTATTCATAATTGCACCGAAATTAGTTGCACAAGATTTTAAGAAAGCTACTATAAATCTTGACTCTTGTATTATCGCACCTTTGAGAGCAGGGGATTTCCTGAAGAATCTATATTTAATTTCCCGGAATGCAGGAGATCTTGAGTTACGGGAATTCAGGAGCTAGAAACGGAAATCCAGAGACTGGATTGCAACGCCTTCCCATCATGTTTCCCTCCCCAGCTCATTGACGTAGTCCTTTTACGCAACTATAACTTGCAGCCAGACAGCACACCTTTCCACTTTAAAAATGACACAAACAGCTGAAGGCAGAACTTAGCAAAGTAACTTCATAGCTGTCACTGACTGTTTTATTTGGAAAATTCAGTTACATAATTATGCAGTGGCCTATGATGAAATCACTAGGCTGCCACTGTTGATAAGGGTAGACAGTATTTTCAGACTTAAGACTTTACATTTTCTAGTGTCTGACTGTTCTTTGATACTTCAGAGGTATTCAAAGTTTAAACACCAAGAAGCATTTATAAATCTCCAGACTGCCAAGATCCAGTGAGCTTGAAAGTTTTCTCAGAGTCTGCAGCACTTGTATTAAAATCTTCATGCCGTGAGCTATTTATTCCACTAGAAGGGACAGCTTCCTGTTCCCAGATCCCCGAGTAGCTACATACACACTACTTAAAACTGAAGTTTTATTTTCTGAAAATAATCATTTTATTTTGATTTAAAGCAATCTGCAGCCCTTGTACACCATGTCTGTAAGCATAAATCTGAATCAATACTAAGACCATATCAAAGAAAATAGGCATGAAAAGTAATTTGCTTCAATACATGCCTCTCACACATACTGGTTATTCACAGCATTTGTCTACAGTAGCTCAGGTGTTTCAATTTCAGATTTCAAATTTCCTGATCTCAAAAGATGCTCAAAAACCTTCTAAAATATTCAGCTACAAAACAGATTTAAGTTAATGTGCTAAAAAACCCAAGAAATATCAAATATCTACACCATCTCTTGTGTCTCCCTCTATTCTATTCTCTATCAAAAGAAGCGTGACCAGCAGGTCAACGGAGGTGATCCTGCCCCTCTACTCTGCTCTTGTGAGACCTGACTTGGAGTATTGTGTGCAGTTCTGGTGTCCTCAGCATAAAAAGGACATGGAACTGTTGGAACAAGTCCAGAGGAGGGCCACAAGGATGAGCAGGGGACTGGAGCACCTCCGATATGAAGACAGGCTGAAAAAGTTGGGGCTGTTCAGCCTGGAGAAAAGAAAGCTGCGTGGAGACCTCAGAGCAGCCTTCCAGTATCTCAAAGGAGGCCTTATAAGGATGCTGGGGAGGGACTCTTCATTAGGGACTGTAGTGATAGGACAAGGGGTAACGGGTTCGAACTTAAACAGGGGAAGTTTAGACTGGATATATAGAAGAAGTTCTTTACTGTAAGGGTGACGAGGCACTGGAATGGGCTGCCAATGGAAGTTGTGAATGCTCCATTGCTGGTGGTGTTCAAGGACGGGTTGGACAGAGCCTTGGGTGACATGGTTCAGTGTGAGGTGTCCCTGCAGGGGGGCTGGAACTAGATGATCTTAAGGTCCTTTCCAACCCTAACTATTCTATGATTCTATTTTAACAAGCTGTAATGTATCATTTTCCTTTACAACATCTTTAGAAATAGCCTCATTTTAATTAAAGGAATTCACTTAATTCTCATTCTCCATCAAAATGAGATGTGGCACTACTAAAACCTCTGGAATAATGAATCACATTCAGCACCTGCTTACTTGTGTGCATTTGGTTCAACCGAGATAACGAATGTAAGTATGTACAGTGGCAAGAATTTGCAGATCTTTGTGATGACTACTGTCCAACATGTTTTAATTCTGTCAAATAATCAACTCAGTGCAAAATTCAGCACCTGGACTTGAAAGTACATACTCAGCTGAAGTCTCTGCTGCCCTGACCACCTTCTGGTCATTGGTTTCTCAGCTGTCTCCTTTAGATAGCACTTGAAATGAAATAAGCTATAAAGCACTATGCAAGTCTCAATAGAAACAAACATGGAAATGGCTTCCATATAATTACTGATTAATATTTCTTTTAAAGGAAATATTTACCTTAAGACCTAAACAACAGAGGTGGTGTTATCCCTGCAGCTCTGGACTCAGTAGCCTAGCAACACCAGGTGCTGGAAGGACTCCTAACAAGTCAAATATCAGCATGTAGAAATACTTTCCAACTCAGAGATATTTTCCAAGCTACTTCATAAAAAGGTCATGAAACTGGCAAGAACAGATTCTTGGTTGTGAAAGAGCTAGTTCGAATTATTCTCTCCACAAATCATTAAAATTCTAACTACTACAATATTCATACAAGACTTAAACTCTATATAGTACCATTCCTACTAGCTCTAACATTTGTAACAGTTGTGATAAAAAACTTGTGTTACAAACAAAGATGTACCTACCAAATTACATTTTCATTAAATCATACTCAATGTTATTGAAAGCTGCATAAATTCAGAAAGTAAACACAGAGTAATTCAGAACAGAGAGGAACAGAAACAATGAAAATTTGACAGGTCAGAACTGGGACCTCACTCAGGCACTTAAGCACTACACAAGAAGAAATTGGAAAGAACATTGCTCTGCAAGCTTATGCTTCATAGGATGTTATTTCAGCAGATTAATCTGTCTGTTCCCCTTTGCTTGTTTTGATTATTGCCTGTATAATGAAAGCTATAGGTAGTTTATTGTTTTAATTGAACAACCATTATCACAATTACACATTAGCCCTGAAGTATCTTGGAATATCAAACATGTCTAAATTTAATGATTCTCTCAGGTAGACATCTCATTGCCTGAAGATCCTGCCCACTAGTACTGTATTGTTGTAACACTCAAGAATAATCAGGAACTTGCTTACTTACATTGTCAGCATTGTCTATAACCCTGCTTAATAACCTGACATCTGCCAGAGCATTTCAGATGCTCGTAATGAGCTTTAGATGCTCTTGATTAAGAGACATATCCCAAACACAGAATTAAAACAGACTGGGTACTTACTGCACCAGTCACACACAATTTTCAATACTTGAACATTTATTCTTACTCCAATATTATCTTTTATGAATGGACACAAGATGAAAACTGGTGTCTTATCTTTTAGTACTGAGAGTGGGAAATAAAGAAAGAACCACAGGAAACAAATCCTCAGTATTCATGAAAACAAATAATCAGAAGTATATTTTTCTTTAGAGTACTTGACTTATTTGAATTTTTCCATTTCTGAAATAAAATCAGTAAAATAAAAACAAGAAAAATTCAGTCAAACCAGATACCAGAAATTACTGCAGTGTTGGTAGTATGTACCAGTCTAAGACAGCTGGTTAAAAAGGTAATCAGTAAATACATCATGCAAATATTCATAGGCAAGTTAATTGACCTAAAGTCACTGAAGTCTTGGTATCAGACTTGTACAGTGAATTAGCCCTTAATATAGGAAGAGGAGAAATTTGGAACACAAAAAAAAATCATAGTCTCCTAAATCATCAGGAAAACAAGGTATTAGTAAAGTAAAATTATCTTGCATCCAAAACACTCTGAGCACAATCAGACAGAAAATTCTGCTATTATATCTTATACCTTTCTAATATTTCTCCAACATCAAAGCCATTATTCCCAAAATTACAACAAAGACATGATAGGTTTTAGTGAGACATTTACAGTAAAAAAGGTGCAAATTAAAATCCTGTCAAATAAACCTTACTTCAGTCTTCATTCAAAGAAGCCTCAAAATCAGGTCAAAGAATTACACAGAAATTTATATTTATAAAAATTTATAATATAGTCTGTTGGCTACACAAAGCCAACAGACTATAACATTGATCACAGACACTATTAAGAAGCCCTGATTCAGTGTCTGCTTATATAGAGCTGTCTGCCAAGTCCTTGAATGTATATGTTTTAATGATACACATTGCTTAAGAAATTCCCCATGGAACATGTATCCACAACACAATATATGAATTTAGATTCCTGATCTGCTGCAGTGCAGAACTGGCAGTATCCCAACACTAGATTGGCAATTGCCCAACTATCAGAAGGTGGAGTACACCTTTAGGAATACTTTAAGATTAAAAAACAAACAAACAAACAAAAAAAAACCAACAAACAAAAAAAAACCAAACCAAACAGCCCTGATGCAGGAGGTTTTTACATTATTAAATATACTGCTGCATAACTTCCAAAACTACCTATGGATGCGCAAGCAGAATTAATATATATTGCCTGAAGAGGTCTACCTGACAATCTGAATACTGACCCAGAGAGAAAATAGAATCATTTAGGTTGGAAAAGACCTTTAAGTCATCAAGTCCAACCAGGTGCCTGTGAGAAAGATAGGGAAAGACTTTTTCACAGGGCCTATTGCAATAGAACAAGGGCTGATGGTTTTAGACTAAAAGAGGGGAGATTCAGGCTGCATGCAAGGAAAAAATTCTTTACAATGAGGGTGGTAAAACACTGGCACAGTTTGCTCAGAGAGGTGATGGATGCGCCATCCCTGAGGACATTCAAGGCCAGCCTGGATGTTGTTCTGGGCAACCTTATCTAGATGAAATTGTCCCCTCATTGCAGGCGGGTTGGACTAAATGACCTTTGAAGGTCCCTTCCAACACAAACTATTCTATGATTCTAAGATGATCTGTGCTCCATAATCCTGCCCAGCAGTGAGGTCAGGCTGGCTGGTAGTTCTGTTGGGCTCTGGCCCTTCTAATTTTCTCCCTGCATGATCCCATGACATCCCTGTAGTCCTCCTAAGTGGCCTGCCCCTTCTTCCAAAGGTCATAAACTCTTTTCTTTCCTGAGTTCCAGCCAAAGCTATCTGTTCAGCCAGGCCAGTCACCTCACCACTGGCTCATCTTTTGGCACATGAGGATGATGTGCTTCTTGTGCCTTTAAGATTCTCTTCTTCAAGAATGTTCAGCCTTCCTGGACTCCTTAGCCTTTCAGGACTGCTTCCCAAGGGACTCTGTCAACCAGGCTCCTAAACAGGCCAAAGTCCACCCTCCACAAGTCCAAGGTAGCAGTTCTGTTGACCTCCCTTCCTTACTTTTCTGAGAATCAAAAATTTTGCCATTTCATGATCACTGTGCCTAAGACAGCCTCCAGCTATCAAATTACCCACAAGTTCTTCTCTGCTCACAAGCAGCAGGTCCAGCACACACTTTCCCTAGTCGGCTCACTCACCAGCTGCGTCAGGAAGTATCTTACACACACTCCACAAACCTCCTAGACTGTTTCCTCTCTGTTATATTGTATTTCCAGATGCTTCCAGCAGACATATTCAGAATTTACTGTGTATTCAGAGCATTTCCAGTAATTTTCAAAGTGTCTCATATTTCTATAAGACCCAGGAAGCAATCTTTTATAAGGGCTCTCCGAAATCAAGAGCATCCAGTAAACAAGGACAGTAAACACAAAAATGTGACCCAAACCTCCATAAACAGATGCATCCTGTCTAAAACACAGAAATTCCGATTGAAAGTATTAAAGTATACAAGAGAATAATTTTATTGATAACTCTGAATATCACTAGTGGAAACATCAGCTTGATCTTCAGACACCTTTCTAGCAATTCCTTTCTGTAGTATTTTAGGTTTTAAGTTTTATGTCTATAAGATACAAACATATATACCTACAGATCACCTGTATTGTATCTATACGGAATAACTTGTTTTTATGATACCACCATCATAAAACTTCTTGAGCACGCACAGAACATAAAAGCACTTCTTCACAACACAAATGCCTGCATCACAAGATAAATTTCAGTGAAGTGGTCTCAGCAGAGCTGAAGAAGAGTCTTTTAGCTCATTTTTGCCACATTTCATTGCACAGTTAAACCAGGCTATGCAGAAATGTACAGCAACTTTGGCATCACTATGTGTTGTTTTGCATGCACTGCTTCTATCTTCCTGAGGATGTTCAGGGCAATATTTTACTGTGAAAGAACACTGAATTCACTAAAAGTCACACTTATTATAGGGCTTAAAGTTTGACCCTTAGATACCCATTCATAAAGACTACTCATTGATCTGTTTCTCACCTGCCCTTGTGCAGAACTAGTGTACATTAATTACATAGACCCGAAGCTGCAAATAAAACTACAGCTTAGTCACAGAGACACACCCAGACACTTTACAGCCACATCCAAAATGCCTACTTGACTTTTTGTCAAGTAATGCATGATATCTGGACTGATGAGAGCACATCTCCTTCCTGGTAAGAGCATCCTCCTGAGGAAGCTCTGCAAGTTCCCTGCCAGTCTCTGTCCCAAGTCCATCTCCCCAGCGCCTTTAGGCAATCCTTTAATGCAACACGTCCCAGAGCTATACAAAGCTGATGCCCTCCAGCATTTTTCAGACATTCTGCTCTAGCACATGAAAGACGCTATCATTTTCATCTAGAAAAACTGTAAGGATTTGAGTAGCAACCAAAAAGTCATGTTCCCTTATTTCCTTTCCAGATTTTGTTTGTTTCAGGCTTTGACAGCTGGGACAAGCCAGGTCTGAAGGAGGCCACACGGCTAGCCCAAAACAAATGGGTTTGGGTCTTGTGATTTGCCATGGTGATGTAATTCAGAAACCTTGGCTATGATGGAATAGTGATATTACAGCTACTGGGGCCAAGAATTTAGCACTAAGCTTGGAAACATACAAGACCAGCTGAAATGATTTATCTTTATCCTTTTTACAGCCTTCTCCACTTCTTATCACCTATTCTCTCCTTGCCACCCTCCCCATATAAGCACTACAGTCTTAACACAGGTGGATGTTTTTCATCAGATTGTATGACAAGCAGGGAATGGGGGAAAAAGGCAAAACATAATTGTACAAATACAGCTATTTTTTACACATCCTGCCTATCACAGTAATTTGGAAACTAAAGATACTGCTATTTCTCATTTCAGCTGTGGACATTCTCTGTAGGAATAAATCTGTTTTACACAGAACATTTTTTCTCTCCCATCTCCAGTTTACATGTACAACTTTTTTTTTTTGTTTGGTTTTTTTTCCAAAATACAGTCCTCTGAAAGCACTGAATTTCTTTAAAGCACTGAAGGCTGTGCAACTAAATGACATAAAAGCACATAAACGTGTTGACGTTAGACAGGAGCTTTTTCCAGCCATAGACACTAACACTACAATTCACTTCAAGATGTCCAAGTGATAACTACTTTTCTTTAAACACTTGTCCTTTTCTAAGAATCAATGCAATCAAAACCAGTTAAAGTCCTACAGACTGAGAAATTTATTACTGATAAGAGCTTAAATCCAAAATACACATATTGCAAACTTCTCAGTAAGGACATGTGGGAGGTAGAATTATATATCCTATCAGGCTTTTACTAGAAGGTTCTCTAAAATCTAAAACACACTTTACTTCACAATAACCTGGGTTGGAGTTGGCTTTGTGCTAAAAAAACAAATCAAAAAACACCAAAAAAAAGAAAACTACATTATAAACAACAACTAAGTCACAAAAACATGTGCTACATCATGGCATTCGGAAACGCATGAAATTTTATTGCCAAATTACTCTGGACAGCAGGTCATCAAAACCTAAAATTTTTACTGTCAAACACAGCATATTTAGAGAAGAAAGTAAGAGAAGCTTAAGGACATACAAGACTTTCTTACAGAAGTAGTAAGCCAAACACCACTGATGCATAAACAGGAATCACATACAGCCCCTGTATGACAATGTAAGAGAAAAAAAGGGGTGCTTCTTTCAAAGGAGGCATATTCATTTGCTTAGATGCAAAATGTTTAGTGCTAAAGATTCCTCCCTGCCATCATAGCAAACATTTCAATTTTGATCTGAAAAACTCTGTTCAACTGTCAAGAGGTACAAGCACTCTCACAAATCGGCTAAAACTTTGGTTTCCGAAGAAAATGCTAATTAGAAACTTACTATTGGAAATGTCAACAATTACTATTATGCAGATATGAAAAAACAACCGTGTCTCCTCTTTGCACCACTGATTATACATATATGTCTGTATGTATGTACATACATATATATATATATCAAGTGACTGAACTATTTTTTTTAATGGTATCTTTAAATAGATTTGAATAAAAGGTAGCAGGTAAAAAAAAAAAAATCAGGTATGTGTGTCAAGTAAAACTCAATTCAGAAATTTTGCTGGGCAGATTTTAAGCCCTTTTATCATTAACTTCACATCAAATTAAAGTAGTAGGATGACTGGCAAATAAAGAATAACTCAAGCTGAACTGCCACTTTTAATAACCCAGTTTCCATTTAAACAGCAAGATGGCCGTAGGGTTTAAGAATTTGTCACTACCATGTACACCCACTGATAGTAAAGTAAAGGCAGAGGAGATGAGCCTATCTTAAACAACGTGCTCTATTCTATCCCTTTGGTCATACAAAAAAAAAAAAATCCATAGAGATATTATGAAAATTAAAAACTTCTTTTAAAAAATAGAAGAGAAAAAATACTGTGTTTGTACAGAACACAGATAATTCATTTCAGCATTGCATACATGCAACAAAAAATCAGCTTTTTATAAGTACAGCTGACAGTGCAGATATGCACAAAATTTTCACAATGAAAAAGTTTTGATCAAATAAACAGAGCATCTATGTTAGTTTTCATGTTAGCATGTAGGGATGAAGATTTAGCTTATCTATATTGAGACATTTAAGTGGGATGTCACACACATAGGTCAATTAACAGCTCCAATAGCTGCAGCTATTTTAATAGATTTTTCTGTTGAACACAAAATTAGCACCCAATTTCAGATTTCAAAGCAAGTCATACCATTGTTGAGGAAAAAAAAAAGAAAAGAAAAAGTTGTAACTTAGAGCCCAAATTTAATGCTTTTTTTAAAACCTTAGCCTTCATGACCAAAATAGGAGATTCAAGTGATAAATTCTGCATGTTCAATAAAAAAAAAAAACTAGGTTGTATGCTATAAGTTTATTTCCTATAGCTCATAACTGAGTGAATTGATTCTAAACTGGCTATCATATTGCTTATCTCCTGTAGCACTCAAAGAATTTTTCCAATGTGTACACTGTAAACTTGAAAATCTAGGGGTTTTTTAGGGGAATACATCTTCAATACACATGCTGAATTTGTGAGACAAAACAAAGGACTCCTCCAAGTTCATTATCCTAAAAAACAGAACAATGAAATTAGGCTGCAGGTTCCATGAGATTTTCTTACCAAGTAGATCTCAAATTGTTCATTAAAATAAAATGTAAAGCTATAACTCAAGAGTAACAGAACATATATTTCTGGCTTCAAAATACTGAATTTTTTTAAAATTCAACGTCAACTTTCAGGTTTAGTCCATTAAACATTAAACCAGAAATGTGAAATGCTAGAACAAGCACATTTTGCATTAGCATCTATATCCTGAAACTGCCAAACTGCCCATGAAATATACTGAATAAATCATGGGGAAAAAAATGTCAAGAAGTGAGTAAATAGGAATGACAGGCAAACAACCAAAGTGAAGATGAAGTCACATGAAAGGCGTGACAAAGGAAATCAGCGCAAAAGAATTGCAAAAAGCACTTCAAGTTAACCCAGATTTCACAATTTTCTGTTAGTGCATTTTACTTCCTGGCAACTTTTGCCTGCCTTGAGTATACGCATACCTAGCAGCCTTGATCCTTTCAGCATGTAATTTAAATTAAACCAAGAGTTAGAATAAGCCAAGATATTGGGTTTAAACAAAAAATCTAGTACACATAATGGACACAAACCAACTGCTTAGAAAAGGACAAACCAGCGCAATGGTCACTAGCAAATTAGTCTGCAAAATGAGTGAATATTACATTGGTCTAAATGAAGTTATCTATAGATTTTGACCCTGTGCAATTTCCATAAATGAATGATTACTGGGTTTCATTAGAAATGAGTTTCATTTTGCTGAATGGTCAAGGTTTAGCATTAAAATTTGTTCAATCACATCTTCCTCCTGATGGTCAGTGTAGGAAAAAATACACATGTATAAAAGAAAGCACACAGGTGCATTCTTTGTACAATTAAATGTTCAAATAATGCCAGATAACACAGACAAATCTGCATGTCTGGGGGCAGTAAGTGAAAGTCTGATTAACCTTTTGTTTCAATAAGTGGCCTTCATAAATGCAGCAATTGCAGTCCTCAGATCTCTACTGTAAATCTGGGCTGACATTAGATCCCATCCCTGTTAATTATAAGCCATGTTAGATATGTCAGTTTGGCACCTCTGGCACGAAAAGCTGGTCACTACTAGTTTGACAAAGTTGAAGTGAGACTAAATGACAACAAATTCTAATGAAAAGACATCCCATGTACCATAACTCTATATAGTCTCACTGGTTAAAAAAATTAACACAACACACATCACCAAGCAAGAGTCACTGCTAGCTCCCTCTCTGGCACCAGCAAATTTCTGCACTGTTTGACGATGAAAACAAAGTGGCTCATTTATGTTTACAGACTGTGAGCTGGGTGAGAGTTGGCATTAAACACTGTCCTTAGCACAGTTCAAATGAATTAATTTTTTGAACACCATGCAAAAGGAAACAAAAATACTTACTAGTACAGAACTTCATTCGCTTCATGCCTTTCATATCTAACAGTTTCACACATCAGTCTGAAAGAGAAGGAAAGAAGTAATTTTTAATTATGATTCCTATCAGTGTCACAAAGACTTCATTTGCTGAAGTTAGCATTTTCACCATGCCTCCAGCTCTTGCAGAAACCAACCATCAATTTAAAGCTAAGCTGATTTTTAACTTAAGAGAACAAATTGTTAAATCTAAGCATTCAAATTATTAGTTCATCCAAAATCAGATTTGATTTAGGACTCTAGATGTAATTGTTCCCATAAAAAAAAAAAGTCTGGAAAATGGGTAACGTGATACTGGTCTCATTTTAGAAAGTGATCTAATAAAATTAAGTTGCTGTATAAGGAAACAATTCAGAATTTTAGAAAATGGATGGAAATCTATGACATGTGACACTAATCAGATATAACAGGATATAAAAACTGCTCCTTTTTCAAGTCAGATAAATCTGACTATCTATCAATAGATGAAATAAGGAATTATGTTGCATGATAAACTGATGCTTCTCATTTTGCTAAAGTTCAGCAACTTAAAAAATTTCCATGAGATTTTAATGCTGAAACCCCAGAGGCTCAAAGCGGAGAAAATTTCCTGCAGGAAAATCCCCTGTCTACAGGGGAGGATTAAAGCACTTTTGCATTCATGGTCTGCCTGACAAAGGTGTCATAACAGAGAGCAACTATAATAGAACTTACCAATATTAAGAAATATGTGCTAACTTGGCACAAAAAAAATAAACATTCCATTTCTGTCTATTAAGGAAATGGAACCTGTAAATTGATGGGGAAGAGGGGTGGGAAGGAAACTAACCCCACTGCTTCCCTTGGACTTTCTCTGGCTCTAAAACAGGCTGCAAACACCAAGGCTGTTTGACAGACAGTCAAGAGATTTGCCTAAGAGGCTCATGTGAACATTCAAATGAGGAACTGTATTTAAATTTGGGAAAGAAATTCTCATTCCTCACAGGATCAATCGTCAGAATCTCGGAGTACCAATGAATGGCTGCCTGCAATGACATCCTAAGCAGACAAATGTGCTCAAGAATTCCTGCTCAGCCAAAAATCTCAAAAACGTTTATCTGAGGCCTGGAAGAGTTCGTCTGGGTTTGATGTGACTTTTAAAACATTTCTTACTGCTATTTCTCATCATTTCCTAGATCTTGCATTTCAATAGCCAAGAGGCTGCTATAAAAGTCACCTTAGCACTCATTTCTTTCAGGATTTTGCTTTTTAATTCAGCCCAAGAAATAACCCTTTTTCTGTCCAGAAGTGACAGGCTTATAGTGGTATCTTGATTAAAAAAGCCTACCATGGTCTTTCCCCTGTCTCCGTACTTTAGATCTACTCTTTAGACCATCTGTGAGATCTTTTCTTGTAGGCAGTGTCTATACTGTATATAATTAAGTATTATGTTTTGTAGAACAATTTCACCTAATGAAACAACATCTTGCATCCTGGTGCCACAAAAAACTTTCTAAATCACATAATCTTTTCTTTTTCAGACACTGGTCCCCACCATAAAATCAGGTCTTGCCAAAATCATTTACAGACACCAAAAGCTATTGTTTGCTTCTACCTCCTGGGTTGTCATTTTCTCTCTGATCCTACATTTTGAGAGCGAAGGGGTGACAGTCATGAGGCTACTGGTGAGACAATACCAGAAGAAAAGTCACTGCTAGAAGTAAGATTTAAAAATCAAAATGCTGCTCAAGGACAATCTGTGCCCTGCTGGTCTGAAATGATACTGGGCAATGGGCCATGTAAGAGTAGGAGTTACAGGAAACAGTGTCACTTTAACAAGCAAGTTTTGTTCCCCTCAAATCTGGAATGAAGGAAGTACATCCTTGAAAAAGTCACGCAAGTTGACCACTGACACTGCCCAAGTTTTACAGCATTTCGGTCCTGTTACGAGGACAGTAATAGGGGAGAAAATTCCTCTTACAGAATGTAGCCAAGTGTTTTAATTCCTGCATTAAAAGTCAGATATAACAGTGACCAAGTAGTTCAAACAAGATTGCTTCCTCAAATACTTGAAAAATTTAATTAGTTCTGGTTAACACTGATGCCCAATTTTTTCCCAAACATGATCTTTGTCAGCTTCCTAAAGAAATGCAATAAATTCAAGATGAGATCATCAGCAAGCTATAAGTTATTCACCACTAGAGGCTATATTTAATACACTAGTTTTTAATGCATCTCAAAGAATTTTGTGGCATCCCACAGCCAAAAGAAATGTTGTATCCTAAAGGATACTATAAAAGCTGTCTGTTCCACATCTGCTGGGAGCCCAGCCTTTTCCATGTATGGTACTGTAAACAGAAGCTCTCTTCTAGGAATTCACTGTGCTGTGAGAGTGAGTTGCACACATTCCTCAGCAAGAACCTCATTCTGCACAGGAAGCCAAGAAGCACATACCATGAAACCATATGTGCGCACTTTGATCTTTGTAAACAAGTTAACATCAGCTCAACTCCAGCTACACAAAAGTTGATGTGCTTAAAGACTTGCATACAATGGCATGGCACAAAATACTTTAACTGAATGGCATTGCACCTCCTTCCAAAGCAAAAGTAATTACAGAAACTCCTTTGAAGTCAACAATTCAAATTTCACATTGCAATGTGTCTTGAGCACTTCTGGGAAAAAGAAAACCTTGCCTTTTATTTTCTCCAAATTACAGAATACTGGCTTGGGAATGTGGACTCTGAAAGAATGACGAAGCAAGAGATCAGAAATTTGACCCTAAACCAGCATTAGTCAAGTCAAAATTGCTTCAGCATCTTCAGATGTGGCAAATGTTGGCAAACTCCAGGATGCAAAATAACAGTAGTTCACCCTCTCTCCCTGTAGAGCATACAGGAGATGCACTGGCCGCCTCCTCTACCTGCCAGCCTCACACCAATGTCCCAGTACCCTTAGAAACCTCTGCTGTAGATGCCTATCTGACAATAACTGAAACAGTATCTTAAATATCAAACAAACACAAGTCTCTACAAAAAAACAGGAGGTTCATCTGGAAGCTCTTGCTTCAATTTATTTGCTTCATGAAGCATTTAATTAAACAAAGTGGTGACATTTATTAGTAATCTTTTACATCATTTGCATACATAATTGTCAAAACATCTACATGAAAGCAAATATAAACTGAAACTGAAGCTGAGTAACAGACCCTGTTCTTGTGATTATTATGTTGCATAAACAATTTGGACTATGTATGGACTTTCATTCAGGACTGGAACTTGTACCCTTTATGTAAAGCATTTACTTTTAGCCTGGAAGTTTGAAAAAAATCAAACATATTCATAATAGAAATCAAAAGAAACAAATAGGCATACACATATGCACAAATACAAGGATAAAGTCTTAGGACAATAAAGAAGAGAAGAATTTGATGCAGTGATAGCCGGCTTTTCAGTTTGAGGTAGGATACACAAGAGTAGTGTATAGTTACCAAACTTACTGTTCCTTTGCTTTGTTAGTACATTAATAAATATATATATATATATGCGCGTGTGCATTCAGTGATAAAGTACCATACCTTAGCTGATGCTCCCTCAGATTAGACAAAGCTTCCATTCCATGTAGATAGGAATACACGATCTCCAAATCCTACAAACATAAAGAAAACATTATTAGGATTCTCAATTTGGTGCAGGCTGTTAAAATAGTTTCTGCAGAGCATTCAGAGCTCTCCTAATAGGGGCAGCAGAAATATTTGAAATAACACATTTACAAGAGATTAAAGACAAGTTGCAGGAACACCTTTGATTCTACCTTGGAACCTGACATGGAGAAGAATGATGGTATGTCCACAGTAGAAAATACCAACACAGAAACCTTTCTGCTTTTGCTGTCATTATATCCAAGAAACAAGCCTGGTCCAGAATTTCAGTGAGCTACTTGCAACTACCACTGTCCTGCTTCTCAACACCAACATACCCAAAAACCTTATTTTATAAAGCAACCTCATAGAAATTTGTCTTTTCATGTTCAGGAGAAAAGAAGTACAAAATAGTCTAACAAAAGACCACATTTGCATAAACATTTACAAAATTGTATCCTCTTCAAATAGAAGGTAAACCACAAACTTCACCAAGAAGAAAAGTTGGCATGAACAGAAAATTCTTGGCATGTGATAATAAGAAAATCATAAAGACAATGCTAGTTACATGAAGTGTTACATTCAATCATTGCTAGCCTCCAATATCCACCTCACAAAACAATATTAATAAAGACATGAAAACGACATCCAAGACTAAAACTTCATAAGATGCAGCTATGGAAACACTAATGTCAGTCTAGAGGCTTTGCTAACGTTATACAGCTCTTAAGAGAAAACTTCAGTACAGCCCAGAGCTTCTAAAGCAATTCCACTTTTGCTGATGGATTTCATGCTGTTTTTTTAAACATGCTAGTTAAGAGACAACGTATTATCCCTAATTCACTGAAAATCAGAGAAGCGGCTTGCAACCAGCAGTCAATGCTGACAAAGTTGAGAATAAACTAACACCCACTCTCAATAACAATACCACTCTCATAACCTACTGTAAGATGATGTTTTCAAGTAATGGAATATATCAAAGCTATAAATTTATAAAAGATTTGGTCACTGAGAAATATTTGTGTATATAAAATTGATCATGAAGTACAGAAATACTGTTTTCAGACACAATGAAACAATGCTAGATGTGGTATTTGAGCAAAAATGTTAGGAGTGGATTCACACAGAGAATTTGACTTTAAGTAAGAAGAATAAAAATAAAATCTAGTTAAATACTGTGCTTGTTTAAATCATTATACAGATCAGAAAAAATACCAAGAGTTACACTCAATGGTTAAGACTAAATAGGTGTCTTTCATTCAGTATTGAAAATAACATCTTCCACTCACACTATAAAAATGCAAATACTCAGTTTGAAAAACTAGAAGAAAAGCATAAGCCAAAACACTGTGATTTCACTTTTATTCTGGTTCTTCTGTGCCCTTGCTCTCTAGAGGCTTTGGTCCTCCTGTGAGGAGCAGAGGACTCATCGGGGATAGGATAAAAGTAATTACGCATGGTTTGGGATGGAGGGACCCTGCACATAGAAGGCTTTGAAGAGAAAATACAGTAGTTGCTTGCCTTCTGCCCATGCACTCTACACACACACCCTTTTCTGTTAAATACTAATCAAAGCAAGCGACAGGACTCATCTGCCACAATCAGTGACCTGCTCACTTGTCACATAGGCTGGGGGTGAGCAGAGACTCCCAGGAGGAGCGTCAGGGAAGATGCACCCCAACAGACCCTATGCACCGCTGCTGCTCACCGGACGTGCTGGACTGTGAGGCACAAGCCATCAGCTGCCATGGGAAGCTGGGTGTGGACCACTGAGGATCAGATCCCTATAGCAGTGGATTACGTGGAAAAGAGTCTGGCCACAAGGTACTACTGTAATTCATTTCCAACAAGCAGGCAGAAGACCAGGAGAGTAACCTTCTGCCACTAGCTTGCACTGCAGTTTTAGCTGCGGTGAAGGATTCACAGATGAATGAAGAGCCATTAAGGACGCTGGCTCACAGGGATCCACAGACCTAAAAGTGGAAGTGTGTCGCAAAAGGCACCCATGAACATCTGGTTTCCAAAACCTAGTGACCAACCTTGCAGATGTACAAAGCAATCAAGAACACAGGTTATGAGTGTTCTAGAGAAATGCAGCTGAACTGACTCAAAACAGGGGGGATTCATGAAATCACTGAAGGGAGTCCATTCTGACCAGTTTCACAAGCAACTGGCAAGGTAACATTAGTGAACACTTCTTACAAAATAATCTTTATTCAGAATACAAGCATACTTGTCAAATACTGGCAAGCACAACATCCCATAGGTGCCCACACCAGGAACTGCAGATAGTGGAGATCCTTGACTAACAAAAAAAAAAAAAAACCCCAGAGAGAGCTAAAAAAACAGAAAGTAAGGGAAAAAAACAATTTGAAAAACCCAAACCAAAGCACATCTCTGCCTCTGCCTCCATCACAGTTACTGGCTGCAGCCACACAGGCAAGATAAATTTGAAGACATCTTATCACAGATAAAATTAAGGTGGGGGTTTTGATTTACAAGAAAACAAGAGTCCAGACAGTGGGGTCCTACCGAAACAAAATCATTTTAACACCGCAGCTGCTGCGCACTGGCTGTTTCTGAAAAGTGCTGCACGCCGTTCTTTAAGCTGTATCTTTCGAGGCGTCTAGCAGAGAACAGCTCCCCCTAGCATCAAAAGTATGGCATTGAAATTTAAGCGCCAATCAGCACTATTCCTTTCAATTAAATTCTCTGTAACATTGCAATGTACAGAAAGCTACAGTAAGAGTCAAAAGAGCTGAATATATTTTCATATATTGTCAGTGGACGATGCACACTTCTCATCAGTCTGTAGCACTGAAAAGCAGAAAAGCAATTTGCCAAAAAATAACCATAGTATCAAGTCATTGTCATTAGGTCACCTCCATTTTCTGTTTCCCAGGAAAACCTATGCTTTGCTTACTTAACAAACATTCATTATCAAACATAAGTAGCCTTTTCAATTTCTTAATTACAAGTGAGTTAATGGAATGGGAGAGTCCTTCCAAAATATTTGTGCCTAGTGTTGTAAAATCCTAAAGAGATTCCAGATGCTTGAAATGATGGCTTAATGAAAGCTACTTCACAAAAATAACACACACACATAAAACTAAGGCATGTACACTATGACAGTGTCTTAATTTTGATATTCTATACACCTGACAAAAAGCTGTAATTTTGAAATTCTCAGGAAAAGAAGTTTGCCTTTTGAGAAGGACACGGCCTGCCTGTGTGATTTATGCCAGCTAGCTGAGCAAATTCAACCGCAGTGTGACTTACACAGACATTTCTGCTAGCTCGCCGGGTTCCTGAAAGCTGCCTCTGACTAGTCCACGGAGTACATACAAGCATGCAGGTGACAGCAGCAGTTTGATGCGGCTTTGTACTCAACACATGGACTCAAATTACCACAAGGTGGCAGACTAAGACATCAGAACTTCAGCGAGACATTCGCTAGTTTTCCCCTTTATAGTTTAAAATACAACTTTATAACAGTTTATGAATGTTAAGAGGAACAAAGCTAAAGCTCACGCTACAACTGGTTAAGTGTTCTACTCCAGGAAGGACTATTTATACAAAAGCACAGGGGAACCACCAACTTCTTGCTTTCCTGTTTTATCCAACCAGCAATAAATTATAAACAATAAATTTAGCAAAAGCAATGCAAAGTAGCTGATCTTGCTACAAGAATCAAGTTCTACACATAGGCCGCAGCAACAGATTAAAAAACCATCACAATGGAAACTCCAGAACCAAAAATTAAACGCAAAGCCCAAATTAGCGCAGGTTTCAAGGCATGTTTTCATTTAAATTAAAGCCAGAAGACTGAAATCTAATCTACACTTAAATTTGTCCCGCAGCCAGAGTCGTATGCTTGGGCTGCTGTGTACGAAGCAGTCTGAAATTTGTTTAATTCACTGTTATTTCTTAATATGTTTGTTTCTGCGGTGTCAGCTGCCCCAGTTTAAAGTTCTGACCGTACTTTGAAACAAAATGGAGAGACTCAAGTTTTAACACAGCTCAACTTCAATTAGATCTGTAGAAACACATTGGTCTGCAACCTCACCTCTGCTCTCCAGTCTAATAAAAATCTGCATATGTTTATGCCCAGACATTTCTATCCATTTCATTTGTGCTTCAAATGTATTGGGCAATGCCAGTTGCACAAACCAGACAAACACAAACCAGAATGTTGGCCCCAAATTCATGCTAGCTTAATAAAGAAATTTTTACTTTATTAAAGTGATAGAGATGTGAAAATTTACTTCTTTGGACTGAAAAAGTTAAGCCTCTAAAAATCGCAGACTTACCCTGGTTTCAGTACTGGTTTGCATTAAGGTGTAAAACCACAGGCCCAATTCAACACTTCATCATTGCACAGTTAAAAGCAAAATGCTGAGCTGATAAATTCATTGCTCTCTTAGAAATTCACTCATTTCTGTGAAGCAGCAAACAAGCCAAGAGAAGCTTTTGGTGTATTATAAATCAAAGGGTAAAAATACAATACAAGCTAATTCTTTAATTCACTGTCTTGGAGGATGAAAAAAAGGACCTTTTCAAAGCAGCTAATATCCACCTTAGGCTCAAAAAGATCTGCCTGCTGAGTCTAAAGCATGTTTTGAAAGGCTGATCTTTGTTAACTAACCCATTCTCTAGGTCCCCTGCAGCCACCCACCAGTGGCACAAGGCTAGGTGAAGAGGGGGCGCACAGCCACTCCCCACCATGCCTGGCAGCTCCAGACCCCAGCCCAAGCCCAGATTTCACTGTTGTGAAAACAGGAGGTCCCACCCTGTCCCTCCCCACTGCACCCGTGCCCACCTCCCTGGCCCCAGCACAAACATCCGCTGGCAGGGACCAGACTTCAAGCCTCTCTGTTGGCAGTATCTGACCCATGAGGTCCAGCGTCAGGGTCATGGAGGCAACAGCTCATGCAATGGGGAGAAGGTGGGACCTTAAAGTCCTTGATGGGTTTAAATAGACCGTGAAACCGCGGGCAGGAAGGGAGGCATTTGCCATTGCTATATGGTTTATTAAACAGTTATTTTAGCTCCAAGTGAAACCTCCCTTTTCTCATCAAGTATTTTAATGCTTTTTGCCCCAAATCATAATATACTGAGAACAACAATGGCAACTTTTTCTTCCTAGTGAGCAATGAAGCCACAATGCAAACCCACGCTGCCGAAGTCCTTCCTCTCTTTTCTTGTAACCGCAGTATGCTGTCTTTTTAAATTCTTTTCTTCTCAAATCTGACAACTGAAGTAATTTGACTCTCAGCCACTTAGGAAGCTGTACCAAGCATTTGTATTTTCTTTTTTTTACCCTCTAGCACTGATATAGCACCTGCCCATCTGGCTGCCTATATAGCTCACTGAGGCCAAAGCAATGCCCACATTGCCAAAATAAACGGACTGGACTACAGCAACATCAATCTCATCTGGTTTAAACAGAAATTTCTGTGTCCACAGAAGAGCTGTGCCTGCTGCTGCGTAGGTTTGTTCACACCTGATTCACACTAATATGCTAGGCTCTCATCAACAGCAACTCGGGAGACATACAAGTTACTGCCTTCAGAGAGAGCAACCTCTAAAGGAAAGGCAGGGCAGGGAAGGTGGGGGAAGCTGTATCAGTTATACCAGTCAAACCTATTTCCCAAGGCAATACCTTACCCTAAGGGTGAGCTCTCATCTTGCAAATATTAACCTGCCAAAGGACAGCAGCAAAACCACAAAACCTGACTTAGACTGTGACAAAAAATATCCAGTATTACGGATACCAAAATCCCTGCCACGCACACATGAAGTATTCATCTTCACCTCCCGTTTCCCAGCACTGAGAAAACAACAACAAAACACACTCACAGCTGCTGTGCAGGAGCATGCCCAGGTATGTGTGGATTTATCAGTAAGCCATACCAAGACTAATTTGTTGAAGAGAAGTATTTGTCATGTACTACAAATTTTTTACATTCTTTTTCTCGCATCAGGACTTTCATATTCGGGGGGGGAGGGTGGTACCGCCACACAGGAATCCTGCCAGAATCCAACCTATTAACATTATCATTTAAGATAAATTATTCTTTTTAACTTTGCTGTAAGCTACCACAACATTTTCCTGCAAGCCGTTCTTAGTAGTGTACATACAGATCCGTGGCTTAACAACACTAAGGCAAAGTTATAGGAAAGTATTTTTTAACTCAATGCTGAACTGGCAGCTACACAGATATAAATGAAATACTTAAGTACGTGAAATTACATATGTCAAATGACCCAAACTGGTACTTGTGTGAATGAAATTCCATGGGCCATATTTTAAGGATGAATACATATTATGTAATATACTTTTGTAAATTTCCCTGAAACAACTATTTCCTTTAAATCAGTCTGTTTTGAAGCACATAAAAAACTGTAAGTTATTGAAGACTAGAAGTTCATTCCTGAACACAGAGAAAACTCCCAATTCTTAATATATTCAGTTTCTAAGCATAGTCTAAGGTGTAAAGCTAGGTCTGTCAGTTTTGCATACAATGAATTAGCATTTCCTTTAGCCAAACTTGGCATTTTTTAGGAATGACAGAAAACCTGCAGAATCAGGTGACCCTACGCTTTTTAATGATCTCACAGAAGACTTGAGGAAGTTCCTATCCTGTTCATCAACCACATTTAGCAATTTCAGATCTGATTTGCCCTTCTCTACTGCTGCGGCACTCCTGTTTTCCTGCCAAGGGCAAGACAGACCTATTCAGTCACCACCCATCCCCAACACCGCCCTCCCCTTCCCAAGGAGAAGCACCATCAGCTCCCAGACAAGCTGCAAGCCTGGAAACTCAAAATTCATGACACAGATTCAAGGGGACTCAGCTCAGCAGAGCTGTTCTGATAAGCACCATCCATCACACCACATTAACATTATCATTTCTTCCTTTTCTTTTGCCTGGCACAGGAAAAATGTAAGAAGTGAAGGGGTGGGAAGCAATAATGAGTAATGTTGGAGACAGGTGGGGAGCAAAGTCAGGTACATGGGTAGGAAGACAACTATTGTAGTAGAGTAGCTTTGCTATCCCCAGTTTGCCATTCACTACCCTAGTCGACCTTTCCATAAACTTCCTGTTCCAGGCTTGGGTTACCTCAAAACCGCAACTCTCCACGACAATGATGAGACAATTTGGAACTGAGGAGTTTCTAAAAACAAATACCTTCTCACTCATACTCCAAACAGATGACTAGGATTTAAAGGCAATTTTTGACCCTAAAGGCCTGTTCGAGCCCTCAAATGCCGAACTGGTTACCTGAACTTTAGCCAAATGTATTAGCGGCCACTAAGGTTCTGATGAATTTCCCTTGACTAACATGCATTATATTTCAGGAAATTCATGACAAAACATTACTCCACAGTAACCAAGCATTTAGTTGCTTGGGAATCAGCCTTCATCAGAAGGGGAATTTACAGGTTACCAAACAAACCCAAGTCTTCTTTTCCTCTGCTTCAGCTTGTATCAATTGTGTTAAGACTTGCTGACACACAAAAATCATTATTTTTAGCTCCACTGTGGAGAGGATGGGGACATTTGTGCTGGGTTATGGGTGGAATTTCAAAACTTCACTAGAAACAGGAGGAACAAGCAATTTTAATCTAGAACTGAAGTATCTGCACATGAAGCTAATCAGGATCAACTCCAAAACCTTGTAAAGAAACAGGAGAAATCCCATTTTCCTGATTTGTCTCAGTACAGACAAAAATATGCTCCTCCAAAGACTTCAACTGCATTACTACCTCAAAGTCAGAGCCTGGAGAAACAACATAGGATCACAGTAAAATAGCTGTAGAGAAACAAGATGTTTCAATACGATACTTAAATGAGCCTTGCTGTCTTTCAAACAGACTTTGTTTTGTGAATTAAAAAGAAAAAAAGCCTCCCTCAAAAGAAAATTACATTTTACATTCACATTACATGTTTATTTTTGCATTTTAGACTCTTTTTCTAATTGGAAGTGGGTTAAAAACCTCTACTTCCTTGTAATGCCTCACAGAGTCACCTGTAATAATATAAACAGGATTTGGGTTTCAATCTTGCCAGGAGAACCTGCTCAAATGTATAAAAATGACTGGGAAGGGTCAATGACCCACCCACACTAACAGACTTTTAACACTGGCTCAAGATTAGTACAACTGATTCAACATATCCTGCTGGTCATAAAGCTTTTAGCCAAATAAAGTAAAGAAATTAAGACATTCATGACTACAATCATCCCATAAGATGGGGATAAGCGTGGAAACGGTAGACGGGAAATTAAAGCCTGCCATCTCGTAGAAGTCAGTGAACAAACTAATGAGCATAGGAAATTACAGGGTAGTGCCATGCATTTCTATTCTGCTTTCCAGACTCTCAGAAGTCAGACAATTAAATGCTTAACATAAAAGCCCAAGGTCTGTAGTCAAAAATCCAAAAGATGGTCGCATATCCAAATGCAAACAAAATGGTTTCACTACAAAAGATCTCTCCTACTGACTGCACAGTCCATAATTATGAAAGGCACTTAAGTTACCCACCATTAAAAATATGTAATTGCCTTTTCAATATTTATAGCCAACAGTTGGAAGCTCGTATTAAATCTGTTCTACCCATTTTCATATTCCTTGCGCAAACATTCACATCTTTTGTTGCAGAGTTATGCCAGTTCCTAGGGCTTTTCCTTGTCTTTTTTTTTGGTAATGCTGAGGAGAGTCTCAAATTGTTTTGAGGCAGTCTGTTATTTTTCCCATGTTTTACACTAGCTATATGAAATAAGATTCAATACCCTACTACATGAAAATCAATCTTGTGCTAACAAATATATCAGTTACTAAACACAGTGGGACTTATTTTTAAATGACTACATGTAGCAGAGATGAGTTTTATGTAAATCTCAAATACAGAGGACCATAACGATTGGCAGTTTTTAAATAATAAAATTTGTTTAAAATAAATAAATAAATAAATAAATCAGAATCAATGAAACAAACAGGGAAAATAAAGTGACACAGAAAGCACTTTAAAGGACCTCAGCCTGGAGAACAACATCAGGAAGAGCAACAAGGCTGGCAAGGAAAAGGAGACCACATCAGGTAGGGCTGCCTACTAAAAATAGAGTTAGCAGTTAGCTGTGCTTGTGGGATTCCCCAAGAGCTGTCAGAACAAGATTAAGATATGACAACTCTCAGATACTTTTGCTGGGGGTGAGGTTTTTAAAGTGCTTAATTAGTCTACAGGTTTTAAAGCAGCCAGGCTTAATAGCCATAATACCAGTTTAAACACAAGGACTGTAGTCCAGACAATCTAGGCATAACTAAACCAGTCAAATTGTTGTGAAGGAAGTACATCACTCCAGATTTGGCCTAAATGAAATCTTCATACAATTTTCCTTATAGTGGGCAAGAGCAATCTACTGTCTGAGAAAAACATTCATTTCTGGAAAGTCTAGGTCCTGGTACTTCAAAATGATAGACAAGTAGTAACCACAGCTTCAAGTATTCCCTCTTCAAATGCATGATTTGGACTAGAGTGGTCAAGTGCTATTGGACTGGAAATGGGCTATCTGAACTAGAGGGCTGGATTAGACCTGGGAGGTCCCTTCCAACTCTAACAATTCTGTGAATCTGTGATCATTAAAAAAATCCCAATGATACATATTTTGTAGTATACTGACTGGTATTCACAGCATACCAGATTTGTTAAATGTGGCAGGTATTTCAAATCACAAGCAAATAAGTCACTGTGAGATTAAAGATCTGTCTTTTGTCAACTAATCTGCAGTAACTGCTCATATGAAAAATTTAAGTTTCCACTGCACAGAAACTTTGTTAATTTAGTAACAGGCTAAGGCAGCAGCATTGTTCAGTTGATGAAGGGGTAACCCAGTAAGCCACCACTACACAATCACCTGGGTCCATCTGTCTGCACCTGAACTTGTAGTGGCCCCCACTGCTCACATTTCATCTAACTTTTCAGACATACTGGCATTTTACCTTGCTGTTAAAACGAGACCTTGGAATAGACCTCCTTGTGCCACTGGGACCCAGCTGAGCAATGAACATGGGGTTTCAGCACTGTCCCAAGTGCTGAATGTCGTCACACTCCAACCTCTGCTTATTGCATTTTTCCCTTGTCAAGCAACAAAACAAAAAAAAAAAAAAAAAACAAAAAAAAAAACACACAAAACAACAACAACAAAAAAAACCCAAAACCAACCCAGAAGCACAAACCTCACGCTCTGTTTGAGAAAAATCAGTTCCCAAGCACAATTCAATCTCAACCCATTCAGCCACATGCTCATTTCCAGAATTACCCAGAGCATTAGAGCTACCTCCACTTTGCAATCTGGGGTCTTCCAGAATCCCCCAATTCAAGGGAGACCCTGACCACCCCCTCCAGAGGTTACTTGTTGCAAATGACCACCACTAATCCAGGGTTGAACAAGTGAGGAGCTCCTGCGGCTCACTGGCTTATTACCATGACAACTTGTATCCAGAAACAAAAAGAACCAGCACGCGCCTGCCAGGATTTGAAACAGAAATATCTCAGTAGTACTATAATCAACAGAAAATACAGTGAGTTATTTTCTGTGGCTGGCCTACAACCATTTTCTATTGCTGGCTTACAGCCAACCAAAGCAAAAACACAAAACAAAACAAAAATAAGGTTGCCTTTCCAGCCACTGAGGCAGCAGCGGGTATTTGCTGAAGGAAAACTGCACTGTTCCTTTTTGCTTTGGACAGTTTTGGTTTTGATTAAGAAAAGCCATGTTGCTCAATGTCTTTATCAATTAAAAAAAAAAAGCTGATACAATAAAAGCATTGGGGGGGGAATATTATAATACAACTAATTTCAAAGCTTTATACCCTGATATACATCTTTTATATTCATGTGTTTGAATAAAGCATTAAGATTCATTTAGACAGCTATAACTTTCCTAACATTCAAACACACAGCTCCTCTTAGCTCAGCTCACACTTTAAACAAAAGCTTTGTCACTTGATTTCATGTTTTAAAAGACAATACCAAAAAAACACATTCATTTTTTTTGAGCAGCTGAACATATAGCAGCGTATCTCAGAGCATTTCTTGCAACAGACACTAATCTTAATCGAAGCATCAACAGCAGGTCACATGAAAATTATTCCGACTATCAGGCAAATGATCATACTGAAGTATGTATTTGCATGGCAAATCAATCCTCACCCAAAAATTCATCTCAAAAGCTGCTGGTGGTCACATCCTCCCAGAGCCGGGATAACTCCTCTGTGCAAAGGAGGCAAACATTAGAAAACAGCTAAAGTACTTTCCACAGAATAATCTCCAAGCCTGAATTTGTTATTTATTTTTGGGGGTTTTGGTGGGTCTTTTCCTCCACTTCCCATGAGCAGTGTTTTTTTTAAACACTTGGGGATGAATTGACTTCCATCTCTCAGATGGGCCTACTAGGGAGCCCTGCTCTGATCCAACTTGAGCAGATTTTTGCGCTCTCAGGAGCAGAACTACCTAAGAAGTTTTCATGTCAAATGGGTAAAACACTCATACATGTCAAGCATCTGTAGGGTTATGGTGGTGGTGAAGTATGGCATCTCTCTGGTCACCCCCTCTGCAACCTAAATGCAGCCTGAGTATCATAAAACAAGACAGAAAAAAACCAAACAGCTTTCCATTGGCAAATGAGACGGACTTTCTCTCAGGCCCTGGGAGAGCATCTGATGCCTCAGTGAGCCAACCCCACTTGCCAAAGCCATCTTCTCTCTGACTCAGGCTAATGTGCCAGCCCTTTTATGGTCCAAGTCTAACAAGCAGAGGTCACACGTGTACCCTCAGCCAGCCCACGTGAGGCTGCCCTGGCACGAAGGGCACGCGGGACCACCCTGGCTTGGTGGCAGAGCAGGCGGATGAGCTGGGCTCAGCCCATCTGCTCTGCCTTTATAGATGAAGTGACACGGAGCAGCTTCAGCTGATGTAACGGATCACTATCCTTACATGGAAGGACTTGACTCTCTGGATTCAGTCCTTACCCAACACTGCACCCGCAAAGAAAAACCATCAGGCACAGCGCAGAAACTTAAAGTTAAGACAGAAGTCATATGGTGAAATTTGACTGGAACACTCTGCCAGTCCCTAAAAAATCTCTTCTGGAGCAAATGAGCCATTGAAACTGGGTTGGCTGAACTGTTAAACAGTACTTGAGGCAATCTGGAAACACCCTTCTCTTTAACATCTCCCATTAGCAGCTCGAGATAGCCCTCTCTCAGCACTTTGAAATCCCTTTCATCTCATCACACCTGCTGAAGGGATCTATTAGACCTAAATCCACTTCCAGGTATCAGACAGCTCAACACAAAGACCTAACACCTATATTGTTTGTCAAATCTCCACCTCAATGTCTTAAAACACTGAATTTGTACCACGGGTTACAGAAGTGGTCATAGGAACATGATTTCCACTGTATCGCAGTCACACAAGACCCTGAAAAGGCTAGAAACTGTGAATTTAAAGCATCTATTGCTTACCCTGTTCCCTCACTTGGCTGGCTCTGTATTTTTTGTTCAATAACCGTATCAACAACTGTGAAGAGATAGAGATACTGCCAATTATTTCTTTGCAACCAGGGGCTCCGTAGTTAAGAATACAGGGCAACCCAAATAGCAGTGACTGCTTACAGCTGGTCCACAAACTGCCTGCTGAACTAGAGTTTAATTTCCATTAACTGCTAACAAGATATCTGTTACATCACAGCTGATTTATTTATTTATTTACTGAAGTTCGAGAATGTCCCTCCATTTGTCAAACTAGTTTCTTCCCCTCACTGGCCCCAACAAAGACATTTACAAGTTGGTTTGTGGTGCAGCTGCCAAATAACCAACAGCAAGTGTTGTGGTATGGAGAAACCAAACACATGGACACATGAAAAGCCTGTCCGCAGGACAGCAGCAGGCAGTCTCTCAGAATCTTAATCCAACACATATTAAAGGGAAACAGGTTTTTCAGCCTCCATAGGTTTTCCAGAGTGGTACCATATGTCATATGCTTTGCCCAGCGTAACTTTAAAAAAGTATTTAGGATACAACACTGAATTCCATGTGCATAATAAAATACATACCTTTGGTTTCCTAACAAGAGTATTTTGGCCCAGATCTTAGGAATCATTATTTACAAACTTATAAACCCAGTCTTGATATGGAAAAGTTTACAGGTTGTTTTGCCAACTAATTAAGTCTGAGCATATGAAAGCCCCAATCTATCAAATCTTAACAAGATACTGCTTATCAACTGATGAGCAATCAACACTTGCTCTTAAACACTGAATGCATACCTTCACAGCAATTTAAAATCATGTGTTTGAACTCTAAACTTGGACATTAAAAGCATGCACATTCCTTGTTGGAGATTACTGCTTATCTCCTGAGCTAGTAATTTACTGCTGAGTCTGGTGATTCACTTTTAACACTAAAAGCAACTCCAGAGCTCAGTAAAAGCACAGCAGTGAAATATCACACCCTTCCCCAAAGCACTCTGATTGACAATAAGGTGTGATCTGTCCCATCAGTGCCCCACAGAAGCCCTTGCAATGCTATTAGAAACCCAACTGTAAACAAGATTGAGCACCACATCAGTATCTAAGCATTCCTAATATCATACTAAGAAATATGACCAACATAAATTACCTGCTTGCACAGACCCAGAACATCCTAAAACATGGAAAAGGCACAAACGTTTCCGCTCCTTTTCCTGAGCCTGGCACAAGAACACAGGAATGACAAACATGATTTCAAACAGCAGCAAACATTTCCTAAAGATACAATGGCCTTGGATGATGCTGGATGACAAGAAATGAGAGACCTGCACAGAAGCACTGCAGATGCACTCCTAGAAGGTCTCCAGGAGCCAACTGGTAGCCTGGGGCCTTATTCCAGAAGCATCTGCATGGACTTGTGGCTGTAGCATGCTAACCATGAGCTGTGGGCACAGAGGAAGACGGATTATTAGTGACAGTGTGACTAAAAGCAGAGGACTCCTACAAAGGCTGGGCATGGTGACTGAGATAAATCGGCTCCCAGGCTGCAAAGGGCTAGGAAGGCAAGGCATGAGGACATCATGCCTATGGCACGAGGAATCAAGATCCAGACAACCTTGTTATTAGCTTTGGCCTCCACTGGCCTTCTGCTGGTACCAGTAGAGCTAATTACTGTTTCTGCTCTCTGCTCTCCAGCCCTGCTGGGAAGGACTCATTAAGTCAGGGAGCCTGACAATATTCACCACAGTCACAGTACATGTAGACGCTCTTTTCTCAGCTGCCGAAATAAGCAACAGAAACCCTGGAGAGTGAGGTGCAGAAGGTAGATCCACATGGAATCGGTTCAGAAAAAATATAGCTGGATTGAAACTAATGCTGTGAAACCCAAGGTGTCTCTGCATCCTGTTCACTGCCCCCAGGTCTAGAAACATAGTTCAGGAGTTACTCACATGGTTTCTGCATCATGACAAGCTTTCCTCAAAGCATGCCTGCTGCCTCCAGACAGTGCTGCGTCTCGACTAAAGCATCTAAGTGGGACCTGGCTTCTCTTTGGCAGACCATCACAGAATGTGTAATCCAGATAACAACCGACAGAGAAGCCTGTGAGCACTGAGACCTTCTCAACCAAACAACATCTTGAGTTATATTTGACACAGATTATGATTATTATTTCTAGTCTCCAACATATCAAAGGATGGTTTTGTCTGTCAGATTTTATCTATTTAATCTGCAGGTGGTTAGAAGTCTCAGGTAAATTGTCTAGTTCAAGAAAAAGTAGTCAGATTGTAAACTTTTCATCCACAATGAGGGATGCAACTACAGCGCTTTCAGGTTACAAAGTAATTGCTTCTAGGTGCAGGACCCATGCATTACATCCAAGGGCTTCTGACAAAAACAACAACAACAAAAAAAGGCTTCTACCTTATCACTTTAGCTCCTTCACCTTCCCTCCTTCACCAGCATTTTTAACCCATTTCACCACTTCTACTTTTTCAGAAAGATCTGAGGCTTTTCCCTCCTTCACAAGCCTAGCAATTGCTGTGGACTGGCAAATGCATCTACCATTTGGCTTTTTCCTGATCTGTAATTCAAAGAAATTGATTAAATTTCTATTACATTCCCTTCTGTAGTTTCATTAATACTAACATTTAGCCACCACGGGAAGATACATGGTTGATGGCCAGCACAAAAACGAATCAGAGGTATCAAAGCACCTGCTACAGGGCCAACAGCCCTAAAAAAAACTACCATGGGAGGAAAGAACTTGTCACCTCTCTTGGCAGTCTCAGATGCTAGAAAAAGACTGAATGAATGCAGCAGCGGCTCCAAGACCCCACACATTTTATGGCCAGCCAAATCCTGCAGAATCTGGTTAAAGTTCTATGTAGGTTTCAGCTGTACTTTCAACTAAAGTGTTTTGGCAATTGAGAATGTATGGGAAGCAGCCAGGAACTCTAGAACAAGCACATCAGCTGAACGTATCTATGAAAATAATCAGCAATGCAAGCATTTTCTTCAAAGTTTTATATATGGTTTATGGCTGTTCTCAAATAGGGGCTCCCACAGCCTCCTTCTCTTCTTTACTTTTGAGTGCAGAACACCAAGACTGCACTGCTTATCCTTGTTAGTTATTCTCCCACAACTGAATGGACTAGAATTAAAGCCAGATTTGGCTGTGGATTGCTGTCACAAGCAACAGATTTCAGCGATCCACAGTTCATGTAACACCTTGACTCCACTTTGGCCAAATCCTAATTGCTCACTTCCATAGTACATAGTGGCCCACAACTTGCCTTGAAAAAGCATACCATTTGGGGGAACCTGCATTCTAGTGCCCTGCTAAATTGGAATTCTGCCCTGGAGGACTGGGAAGGCCTTTTTGCAGCTTCCCAGAGACTGCTTTATGATCACAAGCTATGTAGTGACGCAGCACATGTACTATGTGCTCTCTTCTGCCAGCTCTGCTCGGGTGGGTCCTGTACAGATGAAAGACCACACTGATAGACAGAGACAGTTGCTCCTCAAGTTTCCACAGCAAGACTTGCCAGAGGAGACTCGCCAACGTTACAGTAATGATTTAGCTGGCTCTGCAGTTGTCGCACTCAGAGGTCAGTTCTGCACTTGCACTCCACCTTGGTTTGGTTTTTGGGGTTTTTTTGGAACACTTATGAATGACTTTTAAAGTCAAGAACAGCAAATGCCTTGTTTTGTTGGGGGTTTTCTTGGTGTTTTATTGCTTTGAGTGATTTTTGTTTGTTTTCCTTTGTGGTTGTTGTTTGGTTTGTTTGTTATGCATTGAAATACTACATTTTCACTTTACAATATCAAGAAATCATAGATTTATACCGAAATTACCTGAAATTACAGAGCAGTTTCCTCCCAAAGGATATCTTTATTTTCTTTCCAACAGCACGTGAAAATGTCTAAGCTTAAGATTGAATGCAAGAACGCATACTCTCCGAAATTATTAACTTGCGCTGTGAAATTACAGAAGGTACAAGCTGAGTAAGAAGTAAGAGGCTGGCTATTAGAAGTTAGCTATTTACTAGGTTAAAGTTACAGTCACACACAGTGCACATATGGGGCACAGCTGGCCACAAAAGTATATGCAAAGACTATTTTCGGTTCAGCGAACTAGCTGATAACTCCAGGTAGTTTAGGGTCAACAACATGACACAGGGATGGTGGAGGTGTCAGGCATTTGTAGGAATGGTCACAACAGTGAGGATGGCAAGCAGACAACACTATGCTCAGGCTATTGCAAGGAAGACAACAGTTAACTTTGAACTGTGCTACGTAATAGAGCTTTCTGGAATTACTTAAAAAGTATTAAGCGCTTTGAGAATTAATGATACCATTTTCGTATTTTAAACAGTGGAATAAAGGAAATTTTTTTTTGTATAATACATCCTTAAACATTTCTTCTTTTTAGGCTTTGGCTCTAGCTGAGCATTTTGTGGCATCGGTATGGTCTCACTTGGTAACTACAGGACTTTATGAAAGGCCAACAAGTCTTACTTGTGCTGCAAATGAACTAGAATTTCCAAGGGACAGAGAAAGGGGAACAAATACTGTATTCAATACTGATCCAGGGACATACCTGAAGAAGAAAGCTCAACTTCCAACAATAAACTGAGTTGCAGCAGGCCTGATTTCACAGATGCTTTTCAAAAGTTACTTAACATTTTCTTTTTCATTCAATTAAACCTAAGAAGTCTTAAAAAAAAAAATTTTACAGAAGTAATTTTATTGGAATTATAAATATTTATCAGCAAAGAAAACCTGGTTTTAAGTTTGATTCTATACCCTGGCATAAAAAAATCAGCAGTATGCCAACAGCTTTAAAGGAACTGATTAAACTTGCAAGCCTGATCAAAAAAACTTGAAAGATAATTAAAAAAAAAAGAGATAGCAACAGTTAAGATGGACACAAAGGCCTTGTTTTTCAAAGGTACACATCAAACAAGTGAGTCAAGGGCACCATCTTTTATTTCAATACATTTGTTCTTTTAGTTGAAGAAAAAAGGCTTCTGTACACAACCTGTATGTGTCTCAGTTTTTGTCACTTTCGAGCCTGCTAGCTAGTTTTAAACATATTTTATGATATGAAAGATTTGTAACAGGAGGGAAGAAATCAAGAAACGCAAAGGAACTGGAAGCAATGAGCTGAAGTACTTGGAAGCACACAGAAGGCACAACTTGGGAACATCAAACACTTGAAAACACAAATATTTACACACATTATTATGCTCACAGAATATCTTCTTTTTAATAATTGAAAAACCTGTCAAGTACTTCATACCAACACAAGTGACCTGAAACAAAAGTTCAGCTTTTCCGGGCTTTCTACATTAAAGTTAATATTTAATACTGAGTTTCCCTTAGTTCTGCTACTAAAAGTGAGTTCTATGTTAGCAAATCAGAGCACTCTACTCACTTTCAAGGTATAAAATATATTTTTATAATCAGTTACAAATAAAAGGTGACATCAAAAAAAAGGAGCTTTATTAGTTTTTAAGTAAACACAGCTTATCCAAATTTTCAGATCCTGTAAAAAAACAACGCTTAGGTCTCTGATGGGTAACATTTTGCCCAACAAACAAGGAAAGAACTAGCCCAAGCTTTCATTCTTGTCTCTCATGGCGAGAGCTGGCAGAGGACTCAGGGGGTGAGCTGGAGAAACTCGAGCATTTGGCAATGGAAGACCAAGAAGTCAATATCTGGCTGTGTGACAAGACAATTTTCTGGCTGTAATCTCATTCTCTTAAGCAAATTAAAACAAAGAAAAAAAAATGCTCTTATTGCCCTTCTGGCTAAAGGCATTTCATTCACTTGAAGAGCCTGCTGTTTGAGTGCTTAGTATGACTATTACCAAGAATAAGTTTTATTTCTGACCTCAAGCCAGCTGAGGAAAGTTTAAGAATGCACTCACAATGCTGAGATGGCTCACATATGTTCAGGTTGACGCCTGGAGTGTGCTTTGTTGGCAAGTTCAGGCTTTACTAAAAACAACACCACACACTGCATACAGAAAAAAAGGTTATGGGTATACCGTTTACCCAAAGAACACAGAAATCCTGACCAAGCAGCATGATGTAAAACAAAGGAACTTTGTATTCGCTATTTACTTGATACTCAAAAGCACCCTAAAATAGTTGGAAGCAACAGTAAAATGTTGAAAATTAAATTATTGGAAGCAATATACTGAAACCGATTTGCACAAAACATACACAAGATTTCTTCCCCGGAAATATTCCACTGCCTCTTAGTACCTGGCTCCAATGACAACATTTTTCTCCAGAATGTTCTATCAATAAAAGGCATGAGGAGGCAAATCAAACAAGATCTTTCGATCAGTACAAATTTTTTCAGCAAGAAGTGACACCATGTGCTTGTCCAAAGACCTATATGCCATTCAAGAAGAATCACACTACTGTACATTTTGTCCTTGATTTAGCCTGGCAGCAATTCAGTTTACAAGCACCCATAGAGAAGTATCAGAAGATGCAATAAAGTACCTGCACTGTTTAAAAGTCTGCTTTTTTTTTTAAACATCTTCTACATGAACACATCAACACCAAATCCCACAGTTTATATGGCTTCAGAAGGTACTGTTTCAGGACAGTATCTTGCTAAAACTACTTAAATATTTATAAGCTTTTTATGCAACATGAAAAGTAAAAGTAACCAAATAACTTCTTACAGCTAATACAGCGGTTGTCTCCACTGTTTCTTATTTCACCATTAGAAACCTGGGGAAAACAATAACTGTTTTGAGACTAAGCACAAAGATGTCCTAATTATTAGAAATCCCTCAACAAACCTAAGCACCAGAGCAAGATTAATACAGTCACAAGACCCAGAGATTAATCTATTTACTAAAGACCCCATGCAACCAAGCAGTCTAATACTAAAAGACTACTGAAGGTAGATTTTCAACAAGATAAGAAGGGTCAAGAGACTTAAACAATGCAGAATACCTCCCTAATAATGGCTTATTCTAAAAATAAAAATATGTTCCAGAGGAAAAAGATATTCCCTTGCTCACTTTTAATAATAATGATTTAAAAAAAAAAAAAATCTCATTTAAAAAACCCCTAAACTCTCTAGATGGGCTAAATAAAGAGCCAAACTTACTATAAACACATTACAACATAAGCCAAGTAACAAGCCAACCAGAAAAATAAGTTGTTTTTCATTACCTTTAAAGTTCAAGAATGGATGAAAAACATAAAGCCTTACCCAACTTCCCCACCACTCCCCCCCCCAATCACCTATTTTAGAACAGCATATTGTTTCTAATCAGTAAACTGAAGCAAAATATTAACGAGAAAGAGAGAGAGAAAGAAAGAAAGAAAAGAAAGGAAAAAAGGAAGAGAGGAAGAGA
>WYDI02007073.1:0-69011 GCA_009867235.2 Psittacus erithacus
AAGCAGGGGCAGGACACCTGACCCAAGCTGGCCAAAGAGGTATTCCATACCATAGCACGTCATGTCCAGGATGTGAATGGGGAGATACCCGGAAGGGCTAGCTCTGTCTGCTCGATCGGCGAGTGGTGATTGTATTCTCTTCCCTTGTTATTTCCCTTATCATTGTTATTATTGGTGGTAAGCAGCAGTGGTTTGTGTTATACCTTAGTTACTGGACTGTTCTTATTTCAATCTGTGGGAGTTACATTCTTTCGATTCTCCTCCCCATCCCTCCAGGAGTCGGGGTGGGGGAGAAGACAGGTTGTGGGCAGGGAAAACGAGCAGGCTACATGCTTTTCTAATTTACGACTAAGCTTAAACCACGACAAGACTCCAATTTCCTGTCAGTAAGTGGCACTGTAAAGCCTTGTGTAAAACCTTAATTTTTAAAAGGGCTAAAGTGAGCTAGAATCTCAAGGAATTACTATGAGCTGAACAAACTTCCAGAAATCTCAGTCTGCAACCAATACATTAACTCCTTCCTAAGTAAGCGTTCCCATTCTCTCAGTTGAATTGCTAAATATCACCATTAGTTTTTAAGCCAGTTTAAAAGGTTTGCTTAGTCTTGTTCATCTTGAATCAAGGTACTTTCTTCACCCTCCACCCCTCAAAATACCCAATTTACTGTCAGACTTCTTTGGGTTTCTCATTCTAGCATTCATCAGTTACAGTAGCATTTTGCAAGTCTCCTGTCCTCACTACAGAAGTTAACTCACTTGCTTTTTCATCTTTCCCCTCCAAAAAAAAAAACAAACAAACAACTACCTCTTTCCCAAATATTAATGACTAGCAACCACTTTGAGAGAAAACACTGCTGTCAGGCACAAGTCTTTATGATACAAGCAGTGAACATAATTTGTACATGCAATTGCATTCCTCAGTCCATTTTCCAGTTATACTTACGTCAGCTTTAATCTTTTAATGTGACCTGGCATCACAGGAACATACAGCATTTTGACTCCCTGTACAACCATAGTTGGTTCAATTCCATATTTCTCCTGGAATTCACAAATTAAACTTATTAGAGGACTGGGACAGCTGCACAAGCCAGCAGATACTACTACTGCTAATACTACAACTAAGTATTCAAGGCCATAAAATCCCAACCAGAAAGCTTGCTAATGCATGTATATTGACAGAAGTTTTATTAAGATACATTTGAGCCAGTCGAATTAAAAATCTTAAAATAGGTTTGGACATGTTTACTTGAAGACATTCCCATTGACATAAGTACCTTCTAGAATTACTCTGACCACTAACTTGATAAAATTAAAAAGTAAAATAAAAAAAAAAAAACCCAAACCACAACCAAAAACCCAAAACCAACAACCCAGTCAAGAAAACCCTGTCCTCTCATCTTGTATTAAACCGTTACAGTGGGTAACTTACTCTGACAGCATTTATGAAGTCCAACAGAGTAAAATCCTCTTTCCCATAAACTGTCCACCTGTCCCAGATTGTAAATGACAACCCATTTCTGTTTTAAAAGAGTAAGGTTTTTGTTACTTTAGAATGCAAACTCAGGCACTTCCTTTAAATATGTACTGAAAAACTGCTTTGTCTTCTGGCATCTTGCTCTTTTATCTTGATCAAAATTCTCTTCCCTCTCTGCTGCCATTTCTCTAGCCCTTTGACCTGACTAAGCACAAGACACACTAAGAACTCTGAGTAAACATAGTATCTGACAAAGAACCTTGAGTTTTCGGACCTACTGAAAATTATCTCATGTACTGATTAAGATGCAGAAGTATGTCTAGTCTAGATGAACATCCTAGACAGGATGTTCTTGAATAACCATGCCACACATCTAACTCACCTGGATTTTTATAGCCTCACAAGCAACAGCTTCCACGGGAAAGAAAACTAAGCGCTTAAACCCACTACTTTTTGAAACAGAAGAGTACGTGCTGCATTTTGAAAACAGGAAGTTCTTCAGCAACGCATTATGGGACACCCTTGGCAGTACTTATGTCTTTAGAAATACATAGTAAATGTATAGTAAAGTTTGACTGCAACTACCAAGTGATGATCTTCCAAGTTTAAAGAACAACAACAGCAACAAAAAAAAACCCACCACCAAGAAACAAACCTGGAATAGCTATAATGTCTAATTGGAAGTATGACTATGAACTGTGGTTGCATCATAGTTCTGATAGGCAAGCACATAAGGCCTTAATCTGGTTATCTGGATTTAATAACTGTACAAATATCACACTTGTAATGGCTCACCAAGTTCTAAGCATTCATTTCCAAGTTTCCAAATACCAACCTTCTGCCGTTGCCTTCCTACCTGATTTCTGTTCTTCTTACTTCAGCAGTTTCTGTAAAGACTATTATGGGAATGGCTAAGTTCAGAAAACAGTTCTTGTATGCATCAGCTGGGTAGCCACCAACAACTTTGATGAGTTCCAGTGCAACCTGCAGTAAATAAGAAGCCCATACTTCCATGAGACCAAACACAGGTTTTAGGTAGTGTGTTATCAACTAGTTTAGTTAAGAGGCCAGCAACTACAGAGATCTCTCTTAATGAGATCAGGCTTTCTCCAATCAGCAGAGTAAATCACATCTGGAAATGCAACCCAATATGCCACAGAAATAGAATCTGTTGCTGCTAGTGGAAATATTTCAGAAGTAAACATTGCAGAAAACAAGCCAAAATGCTGATCTTCAACTACTCTTTCTGGTCAGCAAATCAAAAATAAAACCACCAAGGGCTTACCAGATCTAGAACCAAGAGTGACCTTTTCTCTTGGTACAGGAGAAAAAGAGATTGCTAAATTTGAAATAAACACTTTTCTTTAATGAGGCTGTCAGGTAGTATTAATCAATATCCAAACGACAGTAGGTTTAGGCAAGGAACAGTAAGAAAGAAATATGCATTTTAAGCATTTTACAAAGCATACTGACCAGCCCTGACACTGCAGCAGTAGCTGTTGCAATCGCAGGAATAATCTTTCCAGCAATGCGTTTTGTTTTGAACCGATCTGCTGGTTCAATGTTGTACATCTTGGCTCGCAAGTTTGATGCTGCTGTTATGAAATCCATATGCCCATTACTATCGTCATCTTTTTCAAAGGAGATGGGCTTCATTTGCAAGTCATCTGCTCATATAAAAAAAAAAAACAAACCAAAAACAGAGCAAAAATTATTATTAGAAAACTGAAGATGTCCTAAACTTAAGTTATAGGGAACTAGAACCTTAACAAATCTAAAATTTCACATTCTGGATCTTGGTGCCTCACATACAACTTGCTTTCCCCATAGAAGCAAAAATGCCTCTATCAGTTGTTAAAAGTGAGTAATTAAAGAATTACCAACAGAGCTCCATAATTTTGTTTTCCTTGCAACACCAGGAACAGATTTTGGACAGTCCTACAGATGTTTCTTATTCAGCTCCATCCTGTGAGAATTCCCTCTACAAGCTTTGTTTTTCTGTAACCATTTCACTAGGGACTTGGTCGCATGGGAGACAGAGATTAGGGTTGACACTCCATGGGATAAGTCTGAGCTAAACTAATCTATCTTTCTCCTCTGTGTTCACAGGCTAAAAATGCATGCATGTAGCTGTTGTCTAATGACCTCTGCATGCGGCCAGGCACAAAACCGGATTCAAGCATCCTCATTTTAACATACCTAGAAGATGCTGAAGAAGATTCTAACAGCCTTCACGATTTGGGATAATTTCAGATTGATTCCTGTAAGTAGTAACTCTCGGCCTTCTCTTATAAGAATCACTTTCAGACATCTGGGATCTAGCCAGCACCTTTTCCCTCCTAAAGAGTTCAATTCTTTGCTGCCTGCTTGCTGTCATCAGGGCTGTATTTACATGCAAATGTAACAGAGAGCCCTAACACTTGCAGGAATCTCAGAAATACAGCAGCACAGGGTAACGTCAAGCACTAAGGACACTTGCCTGCATGGCACCTCAGAAAGCTTTCAGAATTACAATTCTTGCAGAATTATAAACTGCTTTATCCAAAGACCTGAATGTCATACTACTGGCAGTGCAATATCAAGATGTTACTAAGCTATGAAGCTGGCTTGCACTACTCACTTTCCAGAGCTTCATTAGATAGTATAGACTTCTCCAGCTGGAAAATAGCATTTCTTTCATCCTCACTGCTGACTGGAATATGATCTGGTTTTCTTGCAGTTTCATCAGTCTGTACAACCTGCAAGTGTGTGCAGTGCTTGAGTAAGAAAATACACAACCTTTGTACAACACAAGTGTGAAGTGTACTAGATTTCCTGTCTTCCCCACAGTTATTTCCTCCCCAGTTCAAGAGACATAGACTTACAGAAGCAAGTCCAGCCAAAGGCCACAAACATCATTGAGCGACTGGAGCATCTCTCATACAAGGAAAAGCTGAGAGAGCTGGGTCAGTTCTGCCTGGAGAAGTCTCAGTGGGATCTTATCAATGAATATAAACATCTGATGTAGGGGGAAGTACAGGGCAGAGCCAGACTCTTTTCATTGGTGCCCAGTGACAGGACAAGTGGGTATGAACTTTGTGCATGTTTGAAGCGTATAAAATTCTGCAACAAATATACAAAAATTCTTTAAAGAAAAAACAAAAAGAACCCCAACCAAAACTCTGAGGATGGCTGAACACTGGCACAGGTAACAGACAGAACCTCTGAAGTCTCCATCCTCAGAACTATTCAAAACCCAACGGGACACAGTCCTTGATGACCTGCTGTAGCTGCCCCTGGGTAAGCAAGGGGACTGGACTAGGTGGTCTCCAGAGGTCCCTTCTAACCTCAACCATTCCGTTATTGTGAGTCAAAATATCACTTCTGTCTCACAGTGCAAGCATTCGTGAAACAAGTGTTAACACTGGGCAAGAAAATACGAGAACACCCTGGAATATATGCTAATTTTAAATGATGACAAACACGAGCCACTGCACAGTAACACTTCAGCTGTTTTAAAGTTAACCCTTCAAAAATAAACATAAAAGTATGACACTTCCTTTATAGTACCTAGAAAGAAGTAACAAATTGACACTAGCTTTGGATTGCTTTAAAGTTGCTGGGTAAAAGTTTACTTCTTTTATTAATATAGTATAAATACAGATAAACTTAAAAAAAAGCTTGCAGACTTAAAATCACACTCATCCATGGAAAACAATGCTACAACAAATCATTTTCAAAAAGCAATTTCCTGTATTTAGCATCTGGTATATAGGCACTTTATCTATATCCATTTAAAGAAGACCTATATGCCACACTCTTGTTTCCCCAAAACACATTTTAATTTGTGTTTATTTCTCATCAGCATCAATGCAAGACATAGTTGGAGATGTGGGATATTGCTTGTGGATTTATCTTTTTTCTTTAAGCTAAATATCACACTTACTTTGTTTGAAGGTCTGAACTCTGGTACCTTCACAGCTGAAATAATCTTCAAAATAGTTTCCTCTGAAAAATCCTGTTATGGTTTAAAAAAAAACAAAAAAAAACAAAAAAAAACCAACCAAACAAACAAAATAATTTAAATTCACATCAACTCAAAAAGGCCCTCACAAAAAGACTGTATATCCAGTAGCATTTCCAAGAACACCAAACCCCAAAAATCCCACATTCAACGATGAAACATCATCACTGAAACACCAAGTGACATTCCAGCTGCCACAGTGAACCAGAGTGGTGTGAAGTGCCTAGCACTTGAAAACTGAACAAGTGTAAACGTGACTTACAGGAAAATCCAGTTAATAAAGAAAAGAGGTAATAAGAAACAAGGGATAAGCAACAAATAGGGGTTGTGAGTAATAAGAATAAACTCCCAGATCATAGCTAAGACAATTAAAAAAATGTCTTTAAGAGATGTTCTTTTAGTTCAGTTACTATATTGCACGATAAATAGGTCCATCAAAATAAGAATTCCTGAGTTCAGTGCTTACTGAAAATACCCAATATATTACTCATTTCTTATTCAGGTTAAGGATTTAAACAAAGACGACTAAATGTAAGCAGCTACTGAACAGCCAGTGCTGAAGGAGAGATTACTTCAAGAATCACTTTAATCAGTTCTTGAAAAGAACTGGCAACTGGACAGTGGGCCAAAACTGAACACATACATCTGAGGTATGTGATAGGAACGCTATTAAAGTACAGATTACCTTTTCTGTAAAAGGAACACAGTACACTGTTGCAAAGAGTTTTGCTGCGCTCACAATGAAACCATAGTGCCTAAAGAAAAGAGGAAGATAATTACTTGGTTTTTTTATTTTTTACTTCAGTTGCTCAAAGGTTTGAAATTATATTCAAAGAGCTCTTGAAAACACACACAAAGTAACAGAATTTCCACCTTTCAGCCTTCACAGTACAAAACAATGACAGATTTTGAGGCACTTGGAGGTCATCTTCAAAACTAAGCAAACTGATGAATGAAGAGTTAAAGAAAACCATATTTCCTTAACCTCTGCAGTCAAGAAAACAAACGTTCACATGACACCAGTATGATAATATAAAGTTTCACCTTAGCAATACTAATTAGAAATAAAAATTTGATATTTGCCATGATCTCAGTTTTCACCTAAACTAAAAATGGTGATCCAGTTTCTCAAAGCAGGTGTAGACATTCAGCAGAGAAAGGCTTTTCAGTCCTTCAACTGCATCATTTATTTTAAATCATATGTAATACCCAAGCCACCTAGATCAGACTCAAATTATAAAGAAGAAAAGGGGTCCCTCCACCAGGTCATTTGAAGCAGTCAATTTAGTTTGGCACATCCTCCATTTCATGATGCAGGCTGATGGGGGCAGTGGGATATGACAGCAACAACTCAGTAATTTTGTAATTACACAATAAATGAAATGGGTTGTTCTAGACCATTAAATGGCTTAGAACTTGTCAGAACTTCTCATAGCACACTCCAATCCCATGCCAGTGAAAGTTAAATCACCTGCAGTGAAAGCATAAGGCAGCTCACCAAATCTGCCACAGTGCTAAGACTAGGCACTAGTACCTATCAAGTACCAGTCCAGCTTCTAGTGCTATAAAGCCACTGCCTTGGACTTTCGGCTGTAGGCTGAGTTTTGTAGGATGGTATAGAATACATCAGTGGTAGCACCATACTTACAAAGGATCATTAAATTCAAACTTCACTGGGAAAGGTGGCCTCTTTGGTGATTGCCAAAATAAACCTGGTAGGAAGACAGACTAAGATGAAATCCTAAGGGTAATCAGACATAGCAATACACGATGTATGTGAATTCATAATGGGCACAAAGGGGCATATGTACTTACTTCCATCTTTTAATCGTGTATCAAGGGGAAATGAATGAAGGAGCTGAAGAGCCTAGAGGAAAAGATAGAGTACGTTTAGTAATTTTTCATACACAGTTTGAAAGTATCGCACTGTGGGACACCTGTGTCAAGATGTAGAGGTTAAACACACAAGTGCTGCTAAACAGAGTCATTTGCCCATTCATTCACAGGACAAAGATGACAGTGTGACCACATACGTCCAAAGACGAAGCAAAATACTTACTCCAATGAGCAAAGTGTTCCCCCCACTCTGTGGTCACTTTAGGATTCTTGCATACCGATTCACAATTGGGAATGCAATGTTTTCTCAATGTGACAATTACCAGCAGGGCTATACATGCACAGATTTGTATGTTCATTAACACAAAACATCATTATCACATCATTCCTGTAAAATTACACACTCATACACTTTAAGCAACACTGTGGACCAGACTCTCAGAATGACTGGCTCTTACTTCAGCCAACCTTTCTGTGACATCTACAAGTTTTCCAAGGTCCCCATCAGTCTAGTGTCACCTCACTTCCAGGTCTTACCTACCTTATGGCTAAAATACTTCTCAAATTTTACTCTTGCTAGTTCCACACATTGAGTCCAACTTCGGGGTCTTCTACTGAGTGTTTTAATAACATGAAAACAGCCTTCTAAGCTCTCCCCTGATTTTATTCTCTAGAGAAGGAAATATGAAAATGTTAAAACACACAAGATTCCTCCCAATCCAGTCAAACAGTAAATATGTTTTTAGTAAGTTATAGCAAAAGGAAACAGAGGGTAACTTCCTGAAATACTATATGTAAATATATCCTTTACTCTCCACTGGGTTTTTCCTTAGGTACTGTGGTCTACTTATTTCTACCCAGCCCTACAGACAATAGGCCATTAGAGACTCACAAAAGATAGATATTAAACAATTCAGTTTAATTCATTACATAGTTGAATTCAGTTGAAACCAAGTGTTCCCTTCATTTTTTCCCAGCTAATTCCATATCAGTGTGACATCTACTATATGCTCTCCAGAAGTACCTCAGTATTGCTGGTATTTTACATTGTGTACAGAGCACACATGAGCCACAAAAGCAGCCCAAGCACAAGAGACTTTTAATTATGAGAGAAGCCAGAAATACTGTTCAACTAATGACTTGGCCAAACAAGGCTTCAGGTTTTTTGAATAAAATCAGAAAATAACTCTAATCTCACTGAACTTAAATAGAAACAAAATCCATACAGCTTTAGTTTAAACCCTGTATTTTAGCCTGGCAACATTCCCCTACCTGTAAAACTTCTTCTGCAGATGCATAGGTTTGCCAGAATTTGTTAAACAATGAAGGCTTGTGAGAAAATGAACTTTCAAACTAGAAAATAAAAAGAACAAATATGGCATGTTTCAAGAAGTGTAACAGATCCCCCATGTTTCCAAATATACAGTAAGTTATGCTGAATGCCAGTAAGCTTATTCCCTTACCTTATCTCTTGCCCACTGTATCGTATGCTCAATGGCAGCTGGGAAAGACTTCAAGGTGCAAAAAGGTATTTCCTCTTCCGGTGGATCCCGCTGTAATTAAGGAGAGTTGTATGTAAATGCAGATTTATTCAAATTTCTTGCTAATTACAGTGCCAAGAATTTCTAGACTACTTAAAACTCAAACTGTTATAAAATACAAGGTGGCATATTTATGTTTAGAACAAAATTTGTTTTATGAACACTAACATCATTTCCTATTTATGAAGAATAGTTTAACTCAACACTGGAAAGCAAAACTGAACCCTGAAACACAAACAACAGAAGAAATAACCAGCCAGCTTTTCCAGGGTGTGCAGTCAGCATTCACATAGGCTCTCACCCTTTCACTCAAGGCCAGAAAGACTTCTTTTGTTGTGAACCCTATCAGGACCATTAGGATGCTCAAAATCCTCTCTCTGTGTCCAAGTACACCATTTTGTGGTGTTCTCAACCAGTGAATTTCTATCTTATAAAAGCAGTTTCACAAGAATTTAAACAGAAGGATACTGCAAGAGTTTGAAGGTTCATTATTGACCTATGTGTAATCATTAGCAAGGTAGCAAACATTGTGTCTCCAGTCTTCTCAAATTTTATTTTCTTTGAGCTTTTCTTCAGAAACCAAGTAATTATTTCCTAATAGTACTGCTCTTCAGCAACTCACATAGGCCACTTATTTTAGACACATACATGAACGACTGAAGACTCAGAGGGCATTATGGGACTAGCTACAGAAGGGAAGTAATGATCTTAAAACACTTACATGACTATTATAGGACTCTGTCAGATGTGGCACAATAACTTCTGTGTGTCCTTTCGTTCCCATAGTTCCAGAGTCTATAAGAGGACGCAGGTTTGCTACACAACGACTGACAGGGAAAGACAGAATAGAGCGTAATCACTACGTTGTTGCCTTGCAGACATTACCAGAGTGTAATCACAGAATTGACTTTAGACACTTTCAGAAAAGTGAAAAGCTTATACCAAACTCACGATAAGAGATTAAGGAAGAAATGTTTATATAAATAAAGAAAAATAAGATATTAACTAAGAAGAGCTATTTCAAGTTAGATCAGGATACTGTAAACCTGAGCCTACTTGGATTAGAAGCATTAGTAATTCTTTCTAAATGTAAACGCCCCTACTTATAAATTTAAATACACATTCTTACACAAAAATAATTCAACCTTAAGACTGCCACAGTATCCTCCCCTCCCTCATTAGACCTTGACAGTTATTCATGTCCAAGAACTCACTCCAAGACTATGCCATGTGAACTGTATGAACCGCACAGCAGCAGAGCTGGTTTCCACCACAAGTATAAATCCCTTCCTCCCCCCAGCCAGCATCCCTATAAAGGAGCAAGATAAATCCGAGCAATTCAGATCTCATAAACAGTAGCAATCAAGTGTATTAACGGAAAAGCAGAGTTCACATAAGAACGTGAAAAGCAGCCCTCGCTTCCTTTCCACAACCTACCTATCAATGTATCTCCTTGCCTCAATGTTATCCAAAGCAGTCACAATCACATCTTGTTTGGTATAGAATTCATCGCTGTATGTGCTCTCAGTGGCTGGACAAACTTTATTAATATATGAGTCAATCTTTAAGTAAGGATTGATGTTCAGAGTTGCTTCTGCTGCAGTATAGCTTTTAGGTTTCTGAAAGTATAAACACATATACATGTATCTCAATATTCAGATAAGAAATATCTGGGACAGAATTATCAATTTCATTTGCTAATCAGAAAACAATTCACTGACAGAAATGCTAGTATGCAAAACATACAATGAAGGAAATTCTTTAATCATGTACCTCCCTCACTAATAAATACCATATTAATCTAGTTTTATTTTAGTTTTATTTGAAGTAGTGCAGCAGAAATGTATTAACTGAAACTGATGCCACGTGCTGCCTCTCATGCTCCCAAAATGCTGTAAGATAGGAGCAGCTCCTACTATCAAGAGGATAAACCCATTAGTTATTGCGACTATGTCTATGCTGCACAAACATCGAACATCCATGAATAATTACATTACTGCAAAGCATTCCACACAAAGCCAATTTCAGAAGCTAAACTGAAATAGAGTTCTTAACCTACTTGACATTTCTAGCCATACTACCTTCAGTTATCTAGGGATCATCACTTAGAACAGCAGAACTCAAGCCTGTGGCTTCTGAAAGCTTGAAGAGTTCAGCTTCCGTTTCTCTACTCATTCAAAATGTAATCCGTTCCCAGATTTGCTAGACATAAACAGGAGGTAGAAAATTCAGCTCCTGGATTTTGGGCAGTGGAGTCCCTTTTCCCCACTGCTGTCAAGATCTAAGACACCTGTTTTATTTTGTATTGTGTTTGTAAGTACAGAGATATTTTCTCTCTGCTTCTACGGAATTAACAGTTTCTGAATCACACATTTACTGAATGTATGTTTTTTTACCAAGTTACTTACCAGTTTAATAAAGACTGAAATCAGAACATAGCAACTTCAGTCAAGTTCCATTGACTTTTAAGTTCTTAAGCACTGCTATTAAGAACACTTTTGCCAGTGCTGTCTATTGTTTGCTGTTCTGTTTTATTCTCCCCCAATTTCAGTGGTATAGAATAAAGCATTTCTGGCATATTAACCCATAGCAGCATCTTATGCAACACAGTATTCCTTACCCAGTTCTCAAGTTTGAGAGATTTCATTAGTCAAAGGTACCAAGTACTAATTAAGATCAGACCAGACAATTTTACTCAACGGATACTAGTGATAAGTGGGATGTCAACACAGTTCTAGGTATTGTTTTAAGATACTGGATTTCATTACAGTTTTTATCTTTTTTCTGGACAAAGTCACATACACTCACAAGTTCAGCTCTCAGTCAGGACACAGGACAGGGAAACAGAACAAGTCAGAAAGTTTACTGAACAAGAAAGCCTACCTGTATGTGATGAGGTCGAAAAAGAAACTGCCTGTTCAGGTTGGATTTCTCTATCAAGTCTGGATCTGTAATTGTAACCTAAGTCAGAAGGGGTAAAAGCAACAGCTGAAGTTACAATTAAAACATAGCAATAATCCTGATGAAAACTCTGCAGAAACTTGTCAAAGCAAAGCAATCCTGTTGGCATCCACTATGGCTAACAGCTCTGCCTATACTGACAGATTAAATTTCATTTTAAAATCAAAATACAGCAAGACTGCTGAAAGTGTGTTCTGCTTCTAATTAATTGCACACTACTTCCACTCCATGCTGAGGCCATTTTAGTCTCTGCTCAGAGATTAACCTGAAATAAGACTGAGACTTTCAACATTTTTGAGTAGTCTAATTATTTTACTATTCCTTGTCATGTTACTTTTTAATAAGCAAAGTGAGGTTAACAGGTGACTTACCAATCCTTTGTCTTGCCCAGTACCAACACCAAGGAGTGCAAAGTTTTTTAGCATTTCACAGCCTATTGCTCCACAGCCAACCTAAGGAAAACAACATTTTTTAGTGTCAGAAACACAGGTGAACACCATGAAGACAAGTATAATAGACAAATCCCATTATAATTTTGTAGCATTTATTCTGCAGTGGCACACATCATCAGGGCTGTGTTCATTATTTGGAAGACAGTGGACATTAGCTGTATTGACAAAGCATTTGCAAAGTCTAAGTGTCAGTCATACTCACCAAGAAAATATTCAAATCATGCAGCTTCTGGCACAGAGAGTCTCCAATACAAGCTCTCAAGGCATCATACCTATCTCCACTATGCAGGTATAGGAGACAGAAACAGAAGACTACTAAGTTGCCATTTATCACCATAGCATCATTGATGCCAAACTGCACTTTGACATGAACTAAGAAAATCAGAGTGAGTCCCCTATAATTCCTACTCCTCCCATACTCAAACAGGAGACACATTCTCAACCCCAAACCTGTCCCTCCAGCAAACAGTACTGAACTAAGACCTTTTCCATGCTTGCTTGAGACTCAGATCTGAACAGCACATAAAACAGCAGACTAGGTATATTTACCGTGGGAGAAATTCTTCAGAGCCCATCTTTTCTAGAGGTGTTACTATGTCTAACATATCTATATACAGCTGTAAAACAAAAAAAGAAAATGACCCAGTAAAAACCTGTGAATGTCATTCATGGTATTTTCATTTAAAAACCAAAGTAAATATTTTCAATGTACAACAGAGTCTAAAAATTTAGAAGCATTAAGTTTTTACTGTTAGTGGAACACTAGACAGCATTCAGTTCCTACAGTTCACAATTTTAGTGGACAGGAAAAAGCACCTGATCAGAGAGGGGGAAAAAAAGCTCACTGAATCGTGAGCCGCAAGCTTTTGACTTCTGACAGACATGTCACACCTCTAAATTAAACAAAGAAGCTTTTTAATCTAACTTTATTGTAATACTTATCCCGAGAGTCTGAAAGCACTGCTCATATGTACAGTAGCTTAAGCTGGCATCTGGACTACATCACACCTTTGCAGCCATGCACTGGTAGGCCAGTGCTTTCCTTGCTTATGGGGGAAAAAAAGAACATGATGTCTGAATCCCAAATACAAAAAATTTAACTAAAAGTGGCTGCACATTTATTGTAGACACAACAACATCATATTTTTTCCTAAATTCAGTCTCAAGTCTCTCCTCTCCACCCCCCTATCCAATTACTGAAATTGTTCTGGCTATACTTTGATCATAGAGCATATACATGTATGATCAACCATACATTCATAACAACACTGTCAAAAGAAAGATCCAAAACCAAAGACAGCCTTACCCACTGCTGCAATGGAGAAAATTTTCCTGTTACTGCTTTCAAGACTTCCTGGCTCGCAACACCACCTACTGCTGCAGCTAGAGGAGCTAGAAATCCCTGAGCAGTCCTAGACAGCCATTTCACTACATCTCCATTCACCTGAGGCTAAAAAATAAGACATAACAACAACAGATTTATCCCCTCAACTGAGCAAGTCACTGCTTGAGAGCTTCCTAGATTACTGTTCTTCAGTATAAGACAGATTCTTTCACTAGCAAAAATGTTTTCAGCCAAGACAGATCCACTGTATACTCGGTACTTCCAATACACATTTATCTAAAAACTGGATTCACATAGCCGCAGGATTCAGCCTTCATGTCAGCTGAACATTTATTTGAATCCGTGTTGAAACACGGATTCTGTATCGTCACATGGCCTTCAGAAAGCCAGCTGGTCCATCTAAAGATAGATACAAAGTTCAGAACAATAACCAACAACTAAAGCATGACCTTAGGCAAGTAAACAAGTGCATCAAAAATTACTTATAATGACTACAATTCCTTACTTACTTTGTTTTCCAGTGTTTCGCTTATAGACATGGCTATTTTCAGCATTTCCTCAGCATCTTGGAGGCATCTAGACACCAGGGTAGAAACAATAATGACCATTTAACCATTCCAGAGTCCTTCTAGAAACATAATCAATGGCAAAAAAAAGCACTGGATACAGTAGGAAGAGTTCGGAAATTTATATTGGCTTTAACAGTGAGCATTAAATATGCACTTCTGAAGGTTACAGTTAGCTCAAGAACAGGAGTCTCAGTGGAGAAGCCGATGTGCAAGTCCAGTCTTAAGACATATACTTTTTAAGTAGTTTTGTCTCATTGAACTCAGTTATGTGTACTAAGAAACACAGCTGAAAAAAGGTACTGAAAATAAAAACCAAACACTTCAGAGCTTCTGGAGTTTTTTTTTTAAATCCATAAACTACAGAATAATTCAGGAATCACTGAAACAATTTTGCCCTATTAACCCCTCAATGTGAAAAAACTGAAACAGAGGAGGACTTCCTCCAGAAGCGTTTTCTGTCTACCTAGACCCAGAAAGTGCCATTGCTATACTGGGAAAGTCCTGTTACAAACCAGACATGCATTAGGTAACATTTTTCTTCTAGATGTCAACTTTTTATTTCTATGCCTTCTACTAAGTACCAGACAGATAAGGTACCCTGCTGCACATCAAACCCATAACTACACTAAACAGAGAGATCTCTCCAATTCAAGGCTTAGCAGAGACAAGATTGCTGCATTACCCAATATTCGGTCCACGACCAAAATTCTCCTGGAACTGGTTCAAGGCAAGCATGGCAACATGGATCTGCAAAGGTGCCTGTTAAGACAACAACAGCTGTGAAAACTGAAGGAAACAAAAGCAACTACTTGAACTCTTTGTTACCATTTCATTTCCTTGTCTCTTAACCATACCACTCAAAAAACAAAAATTAAATAGCATTAAAGATTTATTTTGAAACACCTTTCACTCATGATTTTACAAACAGATTATGAAGTATTATGGAGTCATAATGCAATACCCTTCATACACATTCAGCACTCACTTCAACTAAATCCGACTGAACAGTTCCCAAAAGAATTTAGTGCTGAAATTGAAAAATGCAGTAATTTTCTTTTAACTAGACCCCAATATGCATTGCATTTTGCCAAACATCAATATCAAAACCCCAGCATTAAGGGTCAAAAAGTAGAAAATCTGAACAGGCAAGTGAGACCTTACATTATCCAGAAAAAAAAACCTCCAAAAAATTATTAGATCAACATTTTTTTAGTTTAAGATTTTAATGAGCCCAAGACCTTGCATGTCCCTAACACTTAACTAAAATGGTGTTAGAGGCAAATGCTGCTAGATTCCAATCAGATTTTAAATATATCTCTGAACCATTTTTTCAAAGGAAAAAGAAAATATTCTTACACTTTTAACTGCAGTTTCTAAAGAACCTATGACCACCTTTTTACGATTATCACAGCTTTGATGCCAGTGTGATTTTTATCAACCAAACAGCATTGTGTCACTTGCAAAATTTACACTCCCATGAATGAGAGATTTATCAAAAACTGAGATTTTAAACAGCAGAGGTGGCTGAGCCACGCATTTCAATATGTTGGTGCAAATCATGGATAACACACCTCTATATTAGTTTAAACTATAATGTATATTCTGTTTGACTACACAAACTGATATCTCAACTCGTATTTAACTACTACAGAACAGAGCTAGGAAATAATATTGTTCTGTACATAAAGCTGTGTATTACTTTCCATGTAGTTTAAACATTAAAGCATTTACACCGAAAGACCCACATGCTAATTACCTCAGGCTTGCTAAAATCTGCAACGAGGCATAATGGATTTGTTATCTGCTTCTCCAACCGTTCCTGGAAAAACAGAATTCATGATAACAAACCCACTTAGGGATACAACAGGTGGTGCTACCTGACAAATCAATACTCCTCCTGGAAAGACTAAGGACCAAATATCCTTTCTCACTAGCATTGCTATTACTCTTTCCATTATTAATGTCACCAAAGCTGCATAAAATAATCACCTACTGCAAGTTTTTCAAAATAAAAATGGTTAAAAGAGATGTTTCACATCCTAGTGGCAAGACCCATCTCAAACTGCTCTGAAGTCAGCTACCAGAGATTTTTTAGGCAATAAAAATGTGGATGTGTGCTTATGAAACTTCCCCACTCAGGAAGAACAAGAAGCAGCAGCTACTGCTCCACAGAGACAAGATACTGAGCTATGCATTCTCAGATCAGAAGCAGCTGGTCCTCACTCCCAGCTTTTTAAAAGCATGTTTGAGGGCTGCCAGGATCTACTTTCTGCAGGCTCAAGAAGGCACACAGCACCATGTAGCTTGCAACCCGTCTTATACTAACTCATCTCTTTCTTCTTCTCAGAAGGCCACCAAGAAATCACAGATTTGGAGTCCCCAGCAGTACAACAACAGGTTACCCATGACTTTTTTTTCCCTCTGTACACTGGCAGATAATTGAAGCATTCCCTATTTTCTAGGGTTTAGTAAATTGGTACCACTATTCTTACCCAGTAAAATTAGCGTAAACCCAAATCAGTGTAACTAAATCATGTATCTGCTGAACTCTGCTTTCAGTGTTCATACCAGTAACACTCAAGAACCTGGTTATCTCAAGCATACACTTACAAAGTAAAACATCTTGGGTGTCTTCACTTGGACAGCTATGCCTCCGTGTAAGTAAGGCTCCATATCTGATGTATCACCAATGCTGAAGGAATAAGGTGACACCACTGAAGAGAGAATAAAATAAACAGTGACTGACAATTAAAAATATCATCAGATGCTACAATTCTGCATACAATAAAGTGTGGTTTTGCCAGTGCTATTTTTGCTGTAATTTTGTAGTGTGCAACCCTGCTTTGAAAGCATAAACACAGCTGATCCTCCTAACAGGCCTGTCTCTCCTTGCCAGCTTCTGGACTAAAGTATTAGTCTCACATGATCTGTTATGAAATAAGCTTTTTAAAGTGGCAGCAGATATAACAAGAATTCTGATGACCACAGCTCTGTAACAAAAATGAAATCACTCTTAGTTTAGACTGTGCACAGCAGTGTCCAGTACACTGCTCAGAGTAGGACTGCAACCCTGTAACTGAAACAACAGGCCATCAAAAAGGGCAGCTGAAGCATTTAAGTCACAACCTTTCTTTCATACCATCTGGAGCATCACTCAGATCAAGCAAGAAGGCACAAAAATCGTTAATACATGGAAAACTGAAACCAAAAGCAGAGCTGTGATTAGAGGAAAAGAGGGAGAACTGAACACAGCACCAGCAATAGCAAAACAAAAGAGTACAGAGAAAACAGACTCAACCATGCTCTGCTCAAGGATACTGTTTTTGTCTCAGACCACAGAATAACCTCCACCCACCTGCTCTCTCTTCGGCTTGAGACAAACAGGCATTCAGATCTGGGAACTGAGCACTTCCCCAGCATCCACAAGGAAGCAAGTACTATGCCTTCAGATACGCATAATGCAGACCAAAGCAGGGTAAACACAAATCGTAAGAATCACTTCAAAAGCACGCTTAGAAACAGATGTCAAGGCATCCCTGAACGCTTACATTGTCACCCAAAAAACAAGGCAAACTGTGACACACAAAGTGGTGATAATTTAGTCCAAAACCATGATAAAAGTACAGGCATTATGGGAGCCTCCAAAAAACAAAACAGTTTCATGAGCAAATAATGACAGTAGCTTGAGAGACTGCCAACCAGTTTTCACTAGGGGAGTGTTTCCACTGCCACTTAAGCAGCAAGATGAGTTTGAAAGACTGTAGTAAATGCAAATGGAGTCAAGACAATACCATGAAGACTTCTGCACCAAAAAGCAGATTTTTCTGCGCAAGCTCACTGGAGGTCTACACTCCTCTGGCTACAGTAACTTACATTACAGCAAGATAAAACAGACCAAAAAATAAATACTTTGCAAAGGAGTTAGCAACATTTTACCTGTTATTTGGTGTGTGGATCCATTTAAGCATGACATTCCATTTACTTCCCGAAAGGTTAAGAACTGTCCTGTTTCAAGCCTATGTGGATGATTTTCAAGGCAAGTGACAATACCAGGATTTGACTGAAAGCAAAAATGGCAAAGTTAGCAATGAGGACAGTGTCTTGTGTAAAGAAGTCATGCTTTATTGTAGACACATAACTTTTCACCTATTGAAACTGCAGCCTCTAATACTTCTAGCACATCAGTTCTGTCATAACAAGGGAGTTACCTATGATAACTTTTTCAGTCCTTTTGGTCACAGAGCCAGTAACAAGTCATTATAATGAAAAAAATAAAGCAACACAATGACTTCTACCCCTTACTTGTGTTATATTTGAAATGAAGATTTCCTTTGGCTCTTCTCCCGTTGTATCCAGCACTTCAAACTCATCACCAAAGTCACAAAACAAACGTGAACATACTCCATATACATCTGCACTGATGAACTACAAGAGAAAGTAAAACTCTTGAGAATCCTTAAAGCAGCACAAGCCAAAGTAATGACCTCTCTCATTCAAACTTGACCAAGGCTAGCAGGTTTGCCTTCTATTGTGGAAAATTGTCAGGTGCACCCAGGCCACTGACTATACAGCACAGCATTCATGACAGACTTTGAACCCGCATAAGCATTTCTGAACCCCTACATAAAACCCAAGAATCATACAGTGAAACACTGCCATTTTTACCACTGGTATATTTGGCCTCAGCATGTTCTTTCAGAACAACTATAAGTTCACAGTGAAAACTATTTCTTCATAGAAATTTTCTGTTAAAACTATGGTTACCCAGGCTGGTATCCAGATAATACCAGATATATGTACAGAGTACGAGTGCTGTACTCCCAAAACTCATACTGCTCAATCAACATGCTATCTGCATAGAACTACACACCTCATAACCAGCTTTCCCCATTTCTGGATAGAAAATGTTGGAGACCCAGAATGCTCACTGTACAGATTATTCATGTATTTACTTCTATTACCTTAATAGGTGGCTGTTGAGCATGACAGAAGTCATTAATCTTTTTCTGCAGCAGCAGGCTTACTTCAGTCAATATGACACACTGTGAACAAGAACAGAAATATACCTAAGACACCAAAAGCAATCAACATCTTCAGGCTATGAAAAAAAGCAGTACTAACAGTAAGTTGGTCAGGTGTTCTTATTCCTTTCCCACACACGTAACAGAAAGCAGTCTTGAGTCAGTTTTCTCATTACACATTAAAACAGACTGGTTACTGCTCCACAAGTTCTGGAAACCAGATGAGCAAGAGCAAGAACAGCAAATTCTCACTTTCTTTTTACTACAGCTATGAAACTCAAAACCTAATTAGAATAGTTATAAGAACAGTTACAGGTAGTATCAGAGAGAATGCAGATCTTAAATTTTAAGATTAAATTTAGCAAAACAAACACAAATAATACTCATCAGTGTGCATTGAGCAGTCTGCACAAGCTTCATGTACTGGTGCTCATCAAATTGCAGACATACAATTTCTGCAAGCATTCTTTTAAAGTTTAGGATAGTATTAGGTTACAAAGCATGTGCACTGCCTCACATTCAGTTATACATGGCTTATTAAAGATGGGACATTCAGAAACTTGGTAAGCTTGGGTATAACCAAAACCCACAGTAAAAGCTCCCAGCTCAGACTGAGCCATGCACACTGGCATGAGACAGCTGACTGAAAAACTGGAAACACCCTTGTTCCAGCACAGAGGATCTTATACTTCATTAGGTACATGCATACATAAATATCTTTCTAATTATATAGCCCAAGTTTCTACCGCCTGGAATACAGCACACAAAATACATGCAGAACATCTGTGCTCTGAAGCTGCAAAAAAAGTCACAATTTCACTTTCGAACAACAACAACAACAAAAATTGTATGGCAATCTCTATTAGCTATTTACTGTCATAATAAATTCCATAGTAAGTATCATAAGAAAGTGCTAGGAACACAAACCCACTCTTTCAGCCTTGAAAAAACAAGCATGGCAGTTTCCTTAGTCCAAATACAAGACCTACTTCTTTCTTTACATCATTTTAAAATATACTTTGGTTCATTTTCATTTTACTATATTAAAAAAAAAAATCTAAGTTGTTTGCTGTGAGCAAAATACCACATACAACAGCCTTAAGAGTGACATACCTGGTACTGCTTTAGAAAAGACAGATCTGTGGTTTCATCTAGTGGCACAACTGATGCTGCTACATGGACATATGGATTGAGTTCTGCAATGCGATGAAGTGTAGCCTCAGCCCTGAAAGAACAGCAAGATTTTTTATTTATCTACAAAATTGTATTTTCAATACAGAATTTCTTACCAGACATGCCCTAGGAGAGTCCCTCAGGAAGTCTCCTAGCAACAATCACGACTCATTAATTCACACTTCAGTTCCTAGCAGGTTTGAGGAAAAAAGCTCTATCCAATATATCACAGGTCTCACGATCACCTGGTGTCATGACCGTTTTCTAGTCTCGCCCAGATGGCTGAGGAAGCCCGAAGAAGAAATTCACCCTGGCCCCTACTATTAAAGTTACATTACAAATTCCAAACTACAAAAAGTGAGATATTTGACTAAGAACTCCAGTCCTAAACTAGACTTCCCCTAATACCCACCTGGGTACTGTAGTCAAAGCCAGTAACTCCAGAGAAAGGATGTAAGAAGTATTTGGATATGTATCAGCAGTATATGTATCAGCAGCTCCTGGACAATGAACTGTTATTTTTGTGGTTGATTAAACTGTTTCTCCTAGTCAAGTTCAGTCCTCCCTCACTCCAAAGACTTCACCAACCTGTTCCTTTGACTGCTAATATCATCTTCATGGATGAAGAAGTTGATCCCCAAATCCCATTTCGTGCACTTCTTGGTGTCATGAACTGTAAGAGCCTAAGAAAGTTCAGCAAAAAGCATTTACTGGAAGAAGTGTATAGCACCCAAAAGGATAGATTAAGGCCCATATAAAATGCTGAAGGACTAGCACTGCAGAAGATTTAGTTGTTCCATATATACAAGCTCCTCCAACCTCTTTCCCAAGAAAGCTTCCTGTTTGAGAGACAGAAACACACCTGCAACATGCATTTCATTAAGCATTTTCCTCCCAGCTAGCAGTGATGACAGTATCTAAATAATGAGGGTGATTTCTGCCACACTGTGATTAAAGGGCAATCTGGAAATTAATGGATTCCCAAAATTATAAACAAGATTTCTTTTTCTTCTCAATTGGAAGAGTTTTAAAATGCTGCTCTCTAATAAAATTAATCCCAGCAGCACAAAAGCAATTGTTGGATTAAAACATCCAACCATTCTAATGTCTACACAAAAGCATTCTGGTGGATGACAAAATAGGATAACATTTTGAATAGTTTGGCTTTTGTGTTTATAGCACACCATTTAGGAGAGGACATTTTATACAAAAGGATTCAACATCTGATCAGCAGCTGACTAAAATATTACATGAGGTATTTCAGAGTGTAGTGGACATCACTGTGAGAGTCTGACTGTACCACTTGAGCATCCAGATTATTAAAAGTTTTCACCCCCAGGTCCTCAAATGCTTTGCAATCCCTCTACTGAAAGACAGTTTCAGAAATTTAAGATCAGCTATGTAGTAGTGTTGTCTCTTTTTCTCCTGCTCCCCCAAGAATACCCAACGACAGAACTGTTTTACATACCTTTACTCCAGCCAGAATTATATTTTTGGCTAAAAAAAAAAAAAACAAACCAGAGAGATGAACTGTTGCAGACATCTTGCACTTCTCTAATTGAATAATTAGGTGGGTAGACAACAACAGTATGCCATTGCTAAGAACTTCACATCTTAAAGGCTTGTTCTCTTTTACATTCAGCTTAAGCATTCTACAGCACCAGTGAAAGCCAAATAACCAGTGTTAAAAAGTCTCTCTACATTTGTCATTTGTCAGCTGCTCTTCCCACAGGCATGATTACAGAGACACTAATGGCAATAAACTGGAAAATTCCATGACTCTTCTGGCATCTGGTGAAGAGTACCATTAAAACCAACTGAAGTGTAATAAGCCACGTAAGAACCAGTCAAGACAAGTCTTGCTCATAAAAAAGTAAGGGAAATTGTTAAGGAGTGTTTTGCACTGGGGCAGTTATGTATTTTTCACCAAATTGTATCTGTTCTCCTACCTTCCACCCCACAGTTCCTGCATGGGGATACTTTGGTTATAGCCACTTTTGTGTTACAATCACTGATACTGATGTCAAAAGGAATACTTTGGACTATCTACCCTCAACCCTCACCCAATACATTTTGGGTACAGCAATCTGGCCCTTGGAAGCACATTTTAAAGTAAAAAGTGAAATTATATTCTAGTAAAGTTTCCTAGACAAAACACGTATAAATTCACTCAGAAACTTCAGGCATGCTTATTAAATCTAAAACAAGCTTTATAAGTATTCTGGGACAGTATGTTTACATATACATGTGAATGCTTAAATAAATGTTATTTAACTTACCAATCTCCACACCAAGGCCACCTATACCACTCAGGAATACATGGGACTGAGCCATCTTCTGCATTGCTGTGTCTCCAAGAACATACCTCTGGCGACTATAGCAAAGATAAATTCAGATCAAAGCAAGATACAAATAATTCAAGAGCACATGAAAGCAAGTCAAGAATCCCCAGTCATTTCCAAAAAAAGCTCAAGTTTTTTCAGTTATTCTATTATCCCAATCAGTTTCTAATCCACCACACCAATTTCTGCAGATGAGTGTGTGTCACTAGTGACATGCGCAGTTTTATTTACCAGTCCTTTGTTCAACAAGCCACTGAGGAGATAACTTTTGTGTATCTGAACTGCATAGTGCTTTAGGAAATACATGTATGTCAATTGTAATATTTGCATGCACAATCCAAACAGTGAAATGCATGTAGCACAGACTTTTTCAGTGTGAGGTGTTAAGAGATATTTTAAATCCATGTAAAGCCTTTTTCGGGATAGTAGGTTTTTGGAATTAACTAGTGAAGACATAAGCAAGCTGAAGAGTTTCTTTATTAGAGATCTTCAAACCAGAGGGTGCAGCAGCTTTTGAGTCAGAACCTGAGCTCTGGAACCTAGACAATCACCTATACAATCAACCTTAAACCATTCTAAATACTGCCTTTTTCACCAAGGAAAAGTATGACCTTCATAAGACAAATGCCAAAATGTAAAATGACGCATATAACACAGGAAGCTCACTCATTTGTTATAAGCATGTAAGTATTTGGTTTTTAAATTTATATGTGTGTGTGTATATATTATTTTTTTCTTTAAATAATAAAGTAAAAGCTTTTCATCCACAATGTTATTCTAGGGATACCATTTGTTCCAGTACAGGGTCTCTGAACTATTGCCATGCCAAATGATTTCAAGCCACTCCCAGCTAACAAATTAAAACAACAGTAATAGTAAGAAAATAAATAGGGTTTTGGTTTTTTTTTTAAGTCTACCAAAAAATCCCAAACCAAATAAACATCAAACTAATACCAAAAAACCCAATACTGTGAAGTCTGGAGGATAACAGAGATCCTGATGACATTCATGAGGACAGAGAAGTATGTTAAAGACTGAGAAATAAATGAAATTATGAAGGAGCTAAATTACGTAATGTCCAAAAGGAGTACAAAAAGAAGGCAGTGAAATACAAGGAACAAGAGAGGGAGGAATATCTACCTTGTCAAAAGGGAAACAAGCTAAATACATAAAGGAAGTCCCTATTACAAATAGAAGTATTATTCCTGTTTTCCAAAAAGTACACATTACTGATAGCATTGGAACTCTGAACAACTACATAGTATTTACCTATGCTTTTTACTGGTCCAATACTAATAATAGCCATAACACACCAGTTACGAGACCAGTAAAGGAACAGCTTTACAGAATGAGGGAATATATCTTCAATTCAACCAGTCCTCACCACTAACTTTGCAAAGAAGTGGGTTCTGTTTCACTTGCTGAACACTTTGGGGGTTTTGCCTTACAAAAGCAGGGACGCAGCAGCACAAATACACACTTTAACCTCCGCAGCAGCACAAGTACACACTTTAACCTCCCCAGCAGCAGACAGTGTTTTCAAGCCTTGTCTTTTACATTACCACATGGAAACATGTTGTAAGTCAAGAGCAAAGGTTAAAAATCAGATATTCTTACCTATACAAAGCATCATCAATTTCCATAGAGTCTGCTGCCATGATTGATACGATTTGTTTACACTAGAAAGGTTATAAAAAGAAACAATCTTGTTAATTGGATGCAATATCACAGTCGGCCCCCTCTCCCTGCTCCACTCAGCTCTTCAACACAAGGACTGAAAACCACAAAAACTGATGTTACAAGGAATCACTTTGAACAGAGAAGCCTATAGAACACCACAACATCTAGGTAATTAAAATGCACAGGAGCCAGAAGACAAGAACCCTCAAACCTTCCATAAGTGATTTCAAAATACATATTTAATTTCCCCACTGAAGAGATGCAAGACTTAGTTCTTGTATTTGCCACAGTTACATTTACTAAAAGTACAACTTCATTTTATATTAACAGCTCCAAGCTGTTTAACTTCCATCTACCTGATTGGTGCTTTGCTTTGAAAGAAGATAGGAGATCCCTGAATGACTAGGAATAGTTTTTTACACTGCATTATTTCTATGTTTGCTGAAAATTCTTAAGAAACAAGTTACTGTTTAAGCTAAATGAAGAACTCAATGCCCAAAGATCTGAATTAATGCCACATTCAACTAAGATTTCAAGTTAAACAGTTCCATAGGATTTTAAGAAAAAAAAAAAAAAAGTCTGCTATTAAGGCCTTCAGTCATTGCCAAAGACTTTCCCATTGTTAAATGACCTTAGTGATAACTAAGCACTAAGACTAGGTTAACTGCCCAAAGATTAACTCAAATTTACTGTTCATCTGGTTTCGGAAAACATTTTATGGTTTCTGAAATGTGGCACCTGCAGCCTGCCACAACTCACAGACTACAACATTCTAACCTGAAATCTGTCCTTTCGAATTTTTAGGCTGAATTAGAAAGCACTCAAGTATTCCAGCAAGGGACAGTCACATTGAAAGCAGGCCATGAATAGCACCAGTTAATCTCTTTTACAGAGTGGATATTAACTCTTACACATAAGCTAGCATACAAGACAGTCAAATTGAGGCATCTCCATCACAACCCACATCAACAGTTACCTTCAGCACAGTCCCTGTGCCCTTACACAACAGGGGCTGAAAGCAAGCAATGGCAATGTTACTAGATCATCTGAGGACCCAAATCTCAAGACAGAGACTCTCTCATCTGAGAGTCATGGGCTTCTGGCCCTGCTCGGGTAAAAGCCTTAATTTCAGCCACTGACAGGGATACAAGACTTCTAAGTTACCCTCAAATAAAGCCAGCACCATCTCCTAACAGCCAAGAACAACCACTCCCAAACTGTTCTGCTCCATAATCTTCTTCCACAAACAGCAGAGGCACTCTGGGACAGCCCAACATAAAACAGATTGCGGCACTAAGGTGAGGAAGGTGATCCACCTGGATAAAAACAACCAGCTTGCTCTGCTGTGGTTGCTGACAGCCATCTCAATCAGTGTGTGTCCCAAACAGCCTTTTGTAACCAACAAGGATGTGCAATCAACCCCCAAGAGAACCTTCTCTACCTGTATCACACAGGCCTGTGAGACAGTGGTTCTTCCAATATATTTATCAATTCTCAATTGTCATCCTGTATTCTCCATTACAGCACTGAGCTGCTGCAGGTGTACCCATCAGCCATGGCAAAACCTCTCCTTCCAAAAGAGGACTTAGTGGTACTATTATCAAGTAGTTTTAAGACAAAGTTTTGTTACTATATTCCTACATCCAAATTTTATTTCTCAGTTCAACCTACTGAATCTGTCTCAAAGGCAAGTAACGGGGAGAGAAGGAGAGGAAAGTGATTTTATTATGTCTTAGCTCTAACGAGGTGGCTGACATTTACACATTTGCCTATTTGCTTTCTAAAAGCCAACACTATCAGTTTTAATGCCAGGCTCCTATTTAACTGTGTAAGTAAGGCCCTTTATTTTTTAAAGTCTCAGCTGCTTGTGGGACACAACCTAGGGACAAACTGAGAGGCTGCATGTTACCACGAAGGACTGAGATGCTGTGAAGAGCAGCAGAGGTACAGGAGCTGTAGTGGTAGGCTGGTTTCAATGTTTCTTACCTCTATGTCAGCGCAGGCTGAAGCAGTATTAATTAGTTGCTGTTCAGCAAGCTGGGATAGAAGGGAGGCCTGGATTCATCCCACCTATCCAGCGTTCCCAGAGGCGGATCCCAGCCGACGCAGTTCCCTGTTCAGTCGGCGGAGAGAGAGAGAGGACGCTCAGACCCACTGTTATCTGCCCAGCTGGGCTAATGGGCGAAAAGCGCTTCGGATCTCCAGCGGAAACCGAGACAGAGCCGGCCGGCACCCAGACAAACCCGACCCGGGACCCAGCATTGCCCGACCGGCAGCAGCCCCCCACCCCGGCGCCCTCGGGGCGTCCCCAGGGAGCAGCGCACCGACACCCGGCAGGCTGCGGCCCCCCCACTCCGGCCCCGCCGCCGCCTGCACTCACCACCCTGGCGGCCTGGCGTTGCGATAGAGGCCTGAGCGCTGCCGGCACCACGGGGAAGAGGCAGGAAGGGGCTAGGAAACGGCAGCGCCGGTGCCGCGGCGCTTCCCCGCCTGCGCCGACATGAGGGGCCGGGCTAGGGCCGGCCGGCGCGGCCCGCCTCCTTCTGCCTCACGGCGGGCGGCCCGAGCCCAGCTTGAGATGGCGGCGGGCAGCTTGCGCCACGGTGGTACCTGGGGAGAGGCGCCTAAGCCATTAAACTAAAAACGCTTTCTGCCCAAGAAGTAACACCCCGTTGTTTAAAGCAAACAAACAAGCCCCCATTAGGTTGAAGCGTTACCATTTCAGACGATCGAGAGCACCGCTGAGCCCTGCTCCTTAGGTCTCTGCATCATGCAGGGCAGTGCCAGCAAGATAGTGCCTACCTCAAAAATAGGCAGAATGTCATTAAAAGGGTCTAGGGAGCGAAGTTACGAAATGCTGCAGAGTATCCAAGGCTGTAGAGGAGCAGAGATCTGGGGAAAAGGTGCCAAAACCAATGTGTGGCCCTTGCCAGCATGATATATGTTGTGGAAACATCTTCCCTTTATTTTTGGTGTCGTTTAACCAGGAGGAAATAAACTGCAGCAACCACCACTCTACTTCACCACGAGCTCAACATCGCCGCCTATAGGTACTCTCTCCCGTTCCTGAAGCTCTCATCAAGATCCCAGCGCCACCCACCTTACCCCATCAGGCAGTTCAGTCTCCCTTTCTTCAACTTTAACCCAGCTTTCCCTTTCACCATTCCCAGTCGTTAGGGTAGGTGGGAACCTGTCTTGATACCATTAGCCCCTCTTAGCTGGAATGGGAGGGATTCATACTGCTGCACAAGCAACGACTGAAAAATGTCAATGCATGCAGTTGTATATGTAACAGTCTTAAAAACATTTGTAACTTAACTATCTGCATCCTACAGTACACAAGAGATGGGGGAAAAAAAGCAAGCCTTTTCTATCTTGCTTGGAGTTTGGGAAACTTGTAGGGCAAGAGAGCACAAGTTTTGTACTCTTTCTTTGTGAGAATGCAATGCATTATTTTAGCATTCATCTCTAACAAACAATTTTAGCGAGCCTCCTTGTCTTCCTCAAGGTTTACACCTCGGTCCAAGAACACGTGAAACTCTTGTACTGAATTAGTAAAAAACTACTTAAGAGCAGCTGGACAACACTGTTCTTTCAAACGTGGGCTTTGCTTTGGCGGGGTTAGGGTGAAAGAACTTGACTTTTACACGGCTTTTTTTGTGTCACGCAGGAGTAACAAGATGTGGGCAAATTTCAAAGAACCACTAGGGGCCAGTCGAAGTCTGAAATACTGATCTGAAAGATAGGAAAAACGGAGAAGGCAGTTCAGCTGTTCAGAATGACAAACGCAGTCCTAACCAGTAAAGGAATATTTAAGGCTGGTATTAGCTTTGTAGCTTTTTCACATAATCAATAAAATTATTTCCATTATTTCAACAAAGTAATTTCAAAAAACAATGCATGTACCCAAGGACCAAAATTTGCAAGAGTCCCAGCTGTAAAGGATGGGGGGAAGTGAAATAGTTTATCAGCTTCATTGCGCTGCTTTGCTAATTAAGTTCTGTCAGGTATTTTTTCATTTAATTTTGTGGTATCTTGCCTTAAAAATGAACCTTTTTTATGATTATTTTTCAGGTTAAAATAATAATACTTAAGAACTTCTCAATCAAATATATTGTGAAAAAATAAAAAATATACAAAAGCCTGCTACCTACCATCTTTCTGTCCTGATCATTGCATTTTTTAAGATACCAGTCACTTTGATATGAAGTCATCTCACATGAAACAGGTTTTGCATAGTAACAATGAGTGCTGACAAGCCTTCTGCCTACGTGGAGAAACAACAACATCTAGTTAATTCTCACCTAACTGTTCAGTGGTAATTAAGCAAAGACCATCAAGTGAAACTGTGAACATGGGCATTTTAAGATAAATTGCCAAATAAAAATGGACAGATTCTGTTTACCGCAGAAGACAAAGCAAGTGGTTCCCAAATGCGTCAATTAGCAGGTGTACCCAGGAGCCCTCTAGGTCGATGGCACCAAACCAAAAACGTACAGGTTTTTCTCTTATTTTCCAAGACTGCAAAATCTGAAATAGTAAAGCCATTTAACTTTTCTTTTCCCCTTAGCCTTCTCTTTGAAAAATGTGGCTCGCAGAAAAAAGCTGCAGTCAGAACACCACTACCTCTGGACTCAAGCCTGTTTGTGCCCAAAATCTCTGTGTCTTCAGTTTATGTGCACTGCTGTAGATTTGTTCTGCATACAGGTATTGAATACATCTTTAGGTCCAGTATTTCCAATATATATTTTGGTATATATGATATATACATATATATAAAAGTATATACATATATATACACACATATATATACGATATATATATGATGCTGATATAGCTGTAAATCTCATTTCCATCTGAAGGGGAAAATCCCAGCCACTTGCAATTAATTTGTTTTTGTTTTTTTTTTAAAGTAAGTCTTTTAATTTCCTGATTTCCAGACGTAATTTCACATTCTTAATGGGGACATCAAAGTGGAGATTTGGGGGGTGTCTGTGTCCATGATCCATTTAGTTAATAAGTAAATTAGCAGACAAAAAATGTATACAGTTTTCTCCCTAAAAATGTATTATTTGGAAGTACTGAGGCAAACACAATTCCGTTTAGCACGCAGGCCAATGCAGAGTTGACCATAAATACACATCAATGATACATTCAATGGGTTTCCCAACATCCTGCCATAGGCTACAGTTTGCCATCAGCTCTCAGAGGAGTGAAGTGGTGACTGGCAAGGCTTTGTTACCTCTTTTTGGCACAATATTGTGTAGGAGTGGTTTGCTGTCATGTCTAAAAGGACTCCTGCTTCCCAATGGGGTGGGCCAAAGGATCTTTCACTTAAGGCTGCTCTAGCAAGTGACACCTTCCTAGAAACCATGTTAGCAATGTTGCTAAAATCCTGATCCATATAAACAAGGGCACAAATTGCCTAAGCTGATTCCGTGCTGACACGTGCATGAATGAATTTCCAAAAAGCAAAAGCCAGCTTTTCCATGTGTGTACATCTCTAACGCAGGCTGTGAGGTGCCAGATAAATATTCATTGCTTTTGGCAATTGGTTGTAAGAGCTTGTGACTCCTAGCACTTCTAATTTATTAACAGGAACAGAGATGTGAGATTGGAGTTTCCACAAGCTTTACTTACATAAGGAATCCTGGTGACGGATTGATGCCGCTCAATCAGACCTCCTCACAATTAGTCTCTTATTTCTTTCCTACTTGTGCTCCAGGCTGAAAATTAGCATGGGCAGGCTTCAAACAACCAATTATAATAACCAGAAGTTTGGAATACATTTCTTGATGCTTTAAATGTGCTTGGGAAATTTCAGGAGAATTGGTAAGTCAGCTGCATAGACCTCCCTACAGCCAATTTCCAGGAATGCCCCATTACAAGGATAAGTTTTCAAGGCTAGAAGTAAGGTGGTGGGTTCTTGGATGAAGCTTCATTCAGATCCATTCTCAAATTTGCATAGCACTAGCTTAACTGAAGTTCAATTTTAGAAAAGCAGAAGTACCACCTTTTCTTTGCTGAAACATCTGTAAAGCTCCAACCACTGTTAAAGACAAACAGTTCCTAGGATGAGGAATGAACAGAGAGAGCTGCAGATTTAGAATAGTCTTTTATCAAAATAAGGAAGATTAGTCTATTTTGCATCATATACAATTTTTAGCTCGGTTATTATTAAGCAAAAAAAAGGACAAAAAAGGAGAAATTGTTTTAAAATACATTTAATGCTGTGAAACATAATACCTTTATATCATTTAAATCCTTGCTAAATCTTAACAACAACAATAATAAAAGGGTTTTATAAATGCTTTGTTTAACCACACGATATTCTCTTTCTTTTATTCTAGGGCAGAAAACAAACAGAGTCTTCATAAATAAAACACTGACTTGGGGTATAAGACAAACCCAGGCCAGACAGTGTGCTAAAAAATCTGTGAAAAGTGCATCTGGCTGGCTCAGGACTCCCTGAGTAAGGTAGACATTCTCCTAAGCACCTCTCGGCTGTTTGGCCTCTCATGAGGAAACCTGAAATAAAGGCTGCCTTTCTCGTTTTAAAGGTATTCTATATACACATTTCACTTGCAGTTTGAGGTAGGAACCAGTTTATAGGGGTTGTATCTAATCTGGGCCTCACATCCTTGCTGTTGCCCCTCCATTTGCTAGGCAAAAAGATAGATTTAAGTACAAAACAAAGACTTAACTGTCTATGAAAGTGAAACTTTCAATTGCAATTCATCAGCTTATTGTAAGGAAGGACACTTGTCATGATTTTCACCTTCAAAGCAATAAGAGGCACAAAAAAACTGGATGCATTTTTTTTTCCAGAGGATGCCTTTGTAAAAAAGAGGACCTAGACACTAGAAGAAAAGTGTTTCCAAGTGACCTAATCCAAAGCTCTATGAGGTTTCTATTTTTAACTGAACCTAGCCCAACGTAAATTCTTAGTTGAAAAATAGCAGCAACTCAAAAGTGCATAAATTACAAACTTCATTAATAAATTAAGGAAACAGATTTGCTGCATGTAACTATCCTCCTGACTGTCCCAAGATCCTTTTCATTTTGCAATGGACACTGAAAATGAGGATAAAGATACTACTATTTCAAAACGAAAACCTTCAACAATTTTTTTTCTGAGATAAGGCATCTTGTCTTTTACTGAAATTCCAAAGATACATAGACAGGAAGGAGCCTAATAATACGACAACCTCCTCCTCCACCGCCGAGGCTTAATCAGTGCCTTTTCCATCCATATGTACACTTGTAATTCAGGGTGTGAGTTTTCAAAAAATGCTGAGCATCTCATTCCCAGGGATGCTGATTATTGGAGAACTTGCACAGTAGGAAGGCTGAGGAGAGACCCAGTCCTGAGCAGAAGGGGAGGCAGAATGCTTCAGAGAAATTTTCAGCTGTAGCAGGTTCAGCTGTGGAGCTTGCAGCTTCTTTCATATCCCATACAGACTCTTGTGAGTCCGGCGTTCACAGCCTAAACATTTCGATTGGCATTCAAAGACTGCAGGAGATAGTACTGGAGTGGCATTTTGGATCCTCATATTGAAGGCCTGGGCTTTAGGGGACAGTAATAGTCACGACACTGGACCCCCCTCCACCAGCAATCCATGAGATGTCATGAACAGAGGTAGGAAAAGTGCTTAATTGGTATATAAGGATCATGTTTACTCTGAGGTTCTTATTGGGACTGTTGTTTAATGTGAAATTACTCTTCAGCCTCATAAGACATGATCATATTAATTCATGGAGAAATGAATCCATCAGTGAAGCACAACAGTGTTGCTAATTGCTTTCTTTGCAGTGAGATGGTTTCCACTGGCTGGCATGCCCTGGAAAAGCACACTATTTCTTGAATGAAAAAGGTTGTTCCCACTTCACTGGTGGTGAATATTTATTTTTTCTTTAGCACAAATTTAAATGCTGGGTTTTCTTCCAGGGAGGTTGCTCGGGAGGATACACTTGTTACAAAGAAATCTGGGTGGAGCTTGTCTTTCTGTATCTCAAGCATATTGTGAGTTGAACAAAGTTTAGAAGGCATTTGGTATAGAGGTAGCAGTACAATATTGTGATAAAGCACTTCCACAACAGCACTTTCAAGCACTTTGAACTTCACAGAATCCAGAAAAAAAAATTCCCATTAAAAATGTGCTTCAAAAGAAGATCACCAAGCTTCACTCTTATGCCTTCCAACTTACTGCAGGCACAGAAATCCTCCTTTTCCTTAGCTAGGACCTACCCTCCCTCCTGAATGATTCACTGTTAATGACCAAGGACATCGAGCAGGGTGAACATGCAGGGTCTTGGCTGCAGTCTGTGCAGATGATAATCTCTAACAATATTAATAATCAAGGATTCACTTTGCTAGAAACACAGCTGTGCCGAAATCTTCTTCACTGGAGGAAGAAGATTCAGCTTCAGATCTCAGCCATGGCTGAATTAAAAATTCTCTTTTTTTTCCCTGGAAAATGCTTGTATTTATAACACAGGTAAAACTAGTAGCTTTTAAATGTTAGTTTAATGACATCAGGCTGTAATTTCTAATAAGTGAGAATGTTTCAAGGCTCAAAGAGGAGGCAGGCTATCTGATATATTCAGTATAAATTCACAAGGGGTTAGGATCTCTGACAGCAAAGATAGCGCTTGCTGTGGGTAAAGTTTGCTTTAACCAAAACTACAAAGGAATATATACACCGAAAAAAATAACCTTTCAGAATTACAGACAAATATGAGTTATGTGTCGTCCATGTAATTAAATCCATTTTTGATTTTGGAATTAGATGCCAGTTTTCAAGGTAATCCACTCACGGAAATAAGTCACTCGTGTGTAAACTCCAGGTTTATTTGGTTTGGCACATTCGTCTCCCCAGCTCACTATTCCCACGAGGTACCACATCAGTCTAGAGTCTGGAGTAACCAGTGGTCCCCCAGAGTCCCCCTAGAGAAAGAGGAGGGGAAAAAAGAGATTTAATTGATCAGAAGGGAAAATACAATTCCCTCCATGGGCAGAAGGGTGTGCCCAAAAAGAGAAGAAAGCCAGCAGTATTTCAAGAGCTGCCATTCATGCAGAATGCAGGTTGTTCTTGAAACTTGAGTCGGAAGTCAGTGGCTTTTTCCTGTTTGCCATGGAACCTCCTGACTTGCCTCCATAGTTTTACAGTAAAAAGGAAAAAAGCTTCTCTTCTGTTTTGTGAAACACTACTTCTCACCTGCCTTGTCTTCCTCCTCGGACAAAGGAGAGAAGCACAAATATATACAACAATCTAAGTAAAGAGGAGCTTTTTTTTTCCCTCCCAGTAACCACTATTCTTACAACAAATAGTCATTTGCAGTAATAATATTTCAAAACAGGTTTCATCAAGAGCTTGGTCTCCTAATTAGACAGTATCTCCTTAAGATAATAGCCACTTTCAAAGGGTAAATTCAGATACTGTTAATAGCATGACATGGTAATAATATTTAAACTGGAAACCTTACAGGCTGAAAGGCAGTCCTCACCCAAGAGACCAAATTCCCCATCTTCCAACTAAATGCACCCTTCTGTGCAGGTCTCCTAAATGCTGTGCCACCCAGGAGCAGAGGAATTGAGCCTCCCAGACTTATTCTGCTGGGGGTTTTACTTTGGACACAAATCTGTAGGACTGCAATTCTGGAAAAAGTCTGTTTTGAACCAGCACTTGGGAGTACATTTTTTGTAAATAACATAAATAGAAATCATGGTTTTTAAAAGTTACCATTATGGAAATACTTCTGTTCGAGTATAAACTTTTCCTTGCAGCATTTGCAAACCTGCACCACACGTGTATCCCTACCATTCTATTTACACTTAGCTTCCTTATAGTTATCTTTGTTTCAGAGAGTTTTCCTTCCCCTGATCCAAGTTTGTTATCAAAGATCATATAACACACCTGTGTCGTGATGATCCAGTCCAGAATTTAATTTCAATGAGCGATAGTGCATTTTTGCTGGCTACTTAACTGCTACATTCTTAAGCTTCTTCCTTCCTAACTGCATAGGTGATTGTCTTGATTATTTGAGACACTTAATTTTTAGCTCATATTTACTATTTCCACATTTAGTATCTCTGTCAATTTCTTGCCATATCCCTTTGCAACCATATTGTTCATTTTCACACACAAGAAATTAAGAGAAGCAAATGGGCTTGTAGCAGCTTTTTTGAGTTACAGAATAAGATTTAATTTCATGCTATGAAGGGTTTAAGTGCTGAATATTATCATAATTTAGCTCTCTTTGTATGGGTTTTATGTGCTAAATCATGTGTAATAAATGCTATTTCATTTTATAACTTAATTCCTGTTTGAATTGAGCCTACATAAAGGACTAATACATTGTCAGTTAAGATTTGGTCAACCAGATACCAGAATTAAAATAGTTTTCCTTTCTAATTTTCAGCTACAGTTACCTGACAAGCATCTACCCCTCCTTCTAAGTATCCAGCACACAACATCCTGGGTGTTATGTCCCCGTCGTACACTTCTTTTCTGTTGCAAGTCTTTGAGTCAATAAGTTTCACTGTTGCTTCCTGAAGAGCATTTGGAGCTGGACCTAAGGGATAATACAGTTTTGATATTTGTTAACAGAATTACCTTGCAGTAGTTGAGATACAGGAAGAGCATTTAATGTTCTCTTATGGAGGATCAGCTTGACTTGGTATAATGTAGAGGTTTTGCATGTTGATCTGTCTAGGTTAGGCCCTTAAGGAAAATGTACATACTCATAGTCTTAAGAACTGTAACATTAAGACAGAAGTAACAGTTGCATGGTACATAGTGCCTTATACATATCCCATATAATGCCGTGGAACACAAATTACCTAGCAATTTGAGCAGATGATACAAAATGAAGATGTCTTTGGTTTTATTGCTAAATCTTAGCATGGCCTGGTAAGTGTCTCAGCTTGGGTCAGCCACTGCAGCTCACTCTGCTCATATACCTGAAAGCCCAGAGTTGTCTGTAGCTTCTGGCTAGTGCTGGGAGAATATTTTTTAGGTGCTATATAAACACATGCATTGCTAGACTACATGTCTTAAGAATTTACAATGTGAAATGGAAAGGCTGGAAAAAGAGAACAGCTTTCTGCTTGAGTGGACTGTAGCTCTTTGTCCAGTGTAATTTTATAACAAGAATCTGCTGCTTACAACTAAACAAACCTATTGCTTAAAGCATTAGGCTTGTTATCATACAACATATAGCTACAGAAGAAGTATCAATTCAGTAGCACAGCAGAGCTACTGTTTATGCGACATACAGGTCGCCTGGCAGACTCACCGTCGTTGGTAAGTGCTCCCCAGCCTGTAATGACAGCGTAAGTATTGTACAGAAAAGTCTGAGATGGCTCAGGTAGACAGACACGGTGTACGCTACTTGTAAACTCAACTCGTTTCGAGAGCTGCACAAGTGCAATGTCATAATCATGTTCTGGGTACTGGTACATTTCATGAATTATAATAGTCTTGATTGAGCGTTTCATGTTTGGTGGCTTCAAAAGTGCTCCAAAAGTAGCAGTCCACTCCTGAGGGTGACCCATGCTGAAAAAAGTAAGAGTGCTGTTATTTAGCTGTAATTAAAGGTGTTCAGGACTTTAAACTTGATTAGCACCTTTACTGTAAAGCTCCTTTAAGCCAGGTCACTGGTAGATTCTTAAGGCTTTCATGGCTTTACATCAGTGTCTCACATGATGTTGTGCTGCTGCTAAGAAGAGGGCAATCTGCATTCCCTCCTCAGCCATGGTGTCATACTCCTCCCCTGCTCCTTGCCCCTGATCCAGCCATTGTGTGGCTGCAGGGTGTTATCAAATCAATAAGCTCTTCTGCTAGAAAACTCTTTATCTCCATTACATCTTTTGAGTGTTAATAATCTGTTCCATTTTACATGCCCTGCAGCTTCACAATTGCCATGCTTGAAACAAAAAAGAGCCTGCAGTGCATGGCTGAATAGAGGGGTAGGAATGTGAGATTATAACTTGTGGTAGCAGCCTGCAGTGGCAGCAGCCTGACTTAAACATGAAGGAGTGCCACATTCAGTGCAACAGGAAATAAACATTCTGCCATTTCAGTCACATTACCTTTTCTGCACTTTTTTGTTCAATATGCCAAACGACTACTGATTTCCACTCACAATTGCCAGTTTTGCCCAGTCTTTATTTTCTCCTTGAAATAGTCAAGTGATGTGTCTGCTTAACCCTGACTCTTCTACTCTAAGGCGAAATATTATTTCCCTGGAAAGGAGTCAGGGACGTGGTGTAAATCTGGAAAGCCATACAACTTGATATGCATAGAATGGGGCACATTCTGCTGCAGATTCTCTCTAAGATGGGAACTTACTCTCTGAAGCAGTGAGCTGCAGATACAAGCCAAGTATTGCTGATGAGTGTTGCACCACAGCGATGGATATTATTGTACTGTAAGCTAGCTTGCCACGGCCAGTCCCCGGTCTCTGCAGAAGACAGTCCACCGACTATTCGCAATGATGATGATTTTGCCATTGACTTGACTGACCTATTCTGCCGTAACCCACAGACTGTCAAAAGGAGAAAAAGTGTATCAGCTATTCTTCTGTTGAGGAATATGCCTGCCAGTGGCTGTGAAAAAAAGATAGAGTAACACGTCACTCAGGTTCTCTAACACTATTAACATCAACAAGAAAACATACCTTTCACCAGTCCCCCAAATCAGAGATCCTCATGCACAACCCATTCTGTTAGAAGCCTGAATGAACATCTGACTTGTAGAGAGCCATGATGGTCAACCATTCAGGCTTAACTGCATGAGCAGCCCAGATCAAAAATCAAAACCTTCACCACTCTCCCAGGACAATTCCCAAACACAGGGATTTTGTCATTAGGATAAAACATGAACCAGGCAAAATCTAAGATAGGAATGATCCAAGCCATGGATTTTTGCCACAAATGCATGCAAATTATGTCAGCAAGATGTCATGTGGAAACAGGCAACTGTGCATTACACAGTTGGCAGTCTGCAAGCAGATCTGGAAAGGCACTTCAGGCGAAGATCATCACATTAATCCAAGCCAGAGAAGACAAAGGCATGGATACTTCCAGCACAGTGTGCATCCATGACAAAAAGCATTATCCTCCAAACCCAGACAGAAATTAAAATATGCATGGTTTCAGCCACTAAACTCAGGATATTCAGAAGCAGCTGAAGCTCCCCCGTAGCTTTGAGAAAATTCCTCAATGGACAGAGCTGCTTCAGCTGTCTTCTCCCATCAAAACAGCATCAAATCTCGCTTACCTGGACCAAGACCCTCTAGTTTTCATTCAGGCCCCAATTTCAGCTAGACATTAACAAAGCTGACAGACAGGACCAATTCATTAAAAAAGAGATAGGGCTAAGAATTATTTGCATAGTGACAACACAATCCAAACCATTGCACTGCCTGTTTCCTGCAGACAGTGTCCCAGAGTGGGACAAAGCAGAAATCTGTAGTACATCTCTGAAGAGCTGTCAGCCCCGGGGCCCTTGAAGTCCTCAGAAGTGAAACACTGGAGCCACACACAGTGTAATCGCTGCCCCTTCCTGCTAGAATCTACACAAGGTTATGTTAATGATACCTCATAGTCAAAAGAAGCAGCGATAACACAGCAGATTGAAAGCTGTTCATAGATTTTGGAGAAAAAAAAGAAAGTCATGTAATGTGGAGAAGTTCATGTGCTCAGTGTAGAGTCTGCCCTGTTCTGAGACATAAAACCACAATGAAGGAAATTGGTGAAATATGAATCTACTTGTGCAGATCTTACATGTGAAAGGAAAACTGAAGAATATACCATAACTCAAAAGACTGTCTCAACTAGCATGTTTCCCTGCAGAAAGCTATTGGTAGTCCTTAATTGCTGGTCCTAAACCTGCATAATCCTGATAACAATCTGAGCAGTCAATGTTCAAAACAAAGGGGAAAACTCACAGTTTCATCAGTATCCCAGAACACCAGCACCTAAAACCAGCACCAAGTGATGTTATTTAATCTTCCATTACTTGACAGTCTGCCACTAAGGAAATAATCAAACCTGTCAGGGTCAGAAGAAACCCAACTTGTAAGCAAAGATGGCTTTTTATAGCAACTAGATCTTCAAACAAGCTAATTTCCTTCTCTGAAAACCTAAAAACATCTCTAAACCAAACTACCTCAATCTAACCCCTACAGCATTACCTTGAGACCAGTCATTTTGCCTTTTATTTCCATGAGGAACAATTTTGTGCTACTAGCCATTCCAAGATCCAAAACATTTTCATTATAATCACTTTCTGATGTAACTTCTTTACATTTCCTTGTGGTCCTTTCTTTCTTCCAAAGCACACTTAAGAAAATGACATATTCCCAATTTCTGAGAGCACAGAGAAGGACATTATTCCAAAATCTCCTGCCTATGCCCAATCTTACCACTTTTGGGGCACTTCTTGCATGCAGGCTGCATTAGAGGTCTGCTGCTATCCTTAAATTGTCAATTGAACAACATGCTAGTACGTGTGCAGGTGTAAATCTCATCACTTAATTTGTGTATAGGAAAATAACAGGTAGTAAGGTGGACACAAATTGTTATGCTACAGATTATTCAGTCGCTGCGCCAAGATGCAGTTCTAATACTTTACATCAGGGAGACAGAGGACAAGCCTGTGTAGGCAGGATTAGACTTGATGAAGTGTTCTATTTAAGCACATGTTTTAATCAGTTTATAATAGAGATTGCTTCTAACTGCAATCTGCTCAAATATAAAATGCACTCAAATCTGTGATAAGGTCTCTCCTGCCTTTAGCACATTATAGTACACCCTTCAGCTATCTGTTGTGCATGACATAAAGCAGTCATCTAGCCCGAGCAATTAAATTCCTTTATTTATTGCAAATTCTCCTTGCTTACTCAGTTTCACTACATACACCTAGGAGTCATCTGCAATGTCTTAGCTTTCATGCAGAAACATGGCTTAGTGTCTGTGTGTCGAAATACACAGTTAATCAGACACAGTGTAAAAGCTTTCACTGGTTCCAACAGCAACAGGATCAGGCAAGTAAATAAACAAATGTCCTGGACATTACAGTGCTCAGCTCTCACTGGCTGACTTAGTTCTTTCCTAGATGACCGGGTTTACATTTAAGATGCACCCTCCACCTTCCATACCAGCACTGCCGGAGACAGAAGTGTGCCATAGTCACCAGCAGGACCTGCATGCCTCCTCTCTGCCCAACACTGGGATTTCTATACAGCCCTCAGCACTTGCTCTTTTCTCACAAAATTGCTTATATTTTTAGCAGAAGGAACATCTCACTACCAAAAAAACGACCAGGGAACTCAGCAGTGGGTGTAGGCTTTTTACCCCATCACCAGTTTTCAAGCCAGTCATCCTAAGCATCCCAGAAGACACTAAAAGAAAAAGGCCTCCTTGTGACTGAGCAGGATTCCTGAACACATGGCTTATCTGTGTGAAGTACAAGGTCACATTCATTAGACAGAAGGATAAGAAAAGGCTTTTCAGGGTCATGAAAAATGCTCAGAGACTATTAATGCTAATTAAAACAATCAGAGAATTCCCAGGCTTAAAAAGCCCTCACTTACTGTCATTGAAGAGGGCTTCTGCTCTTTTTGTCTCCATACCTGAAACAAACAAACAGTCAGGGTAAGGCCAGGACAGCACAGACAAGGTTTCCCATCTGCGTGGTCATCCCCCCAGCAGCTATGTGAGTGCAGGGCAACACAGGATGTACAGCTGAGGGAGACTGCTAGAGAAACCAATGTAGCTCTCAAGTGGTCACATTCTTGCGCTAGCTGTTGCGCTCCCCTCTGCAGTGCTGATTGCTGTTCTCCAGTCAGCCAGCATTCTCTGAGGAGCAGGCACAGGGTCTTCCCCGTCCTGCTGGGCCCTGATGTTTCTGGAGGGTAGTACAGGCAAAATAAGTCCTGTTTTACTCAAGATCTACAATTTTGCTGTGGGAAAGTTTTTACAGGGGAAAGTTTTGAAGTTCCTTTTTTGTAGAAAATCAGTTGGCTATATTTTACATCAGAGTGAGGGCCAGAGGAAATCAGGTACTCGCTTTGTGCCCTCTTCCAGATCAGAAGGCACTGATTTTACTGCGGCAATGCCAGTTTACAATAGCTCGCTCTCCTTTCTCCTATCTTATTGAGCAACAACGTGTCTGGCGCACTGTTAATACTAAATTAAATAGTTAATAGTATGGCACAGCAGGTTCTAGCAATACATTCCCTCTTGTAATATTCATGTTGTGTTTATGGTCCATACAGTATGATCATGCTGACAGTAACAAGTATTGGCTCAAATGCCCCCTTCTTCCAGAATGCTCTTTTTATTATAGCTATGATTTTAGTTGCCAGCAGTCCAAACAAGTACAAAATAAAACCACACTTTTAAATTACATAGTGATTCTTGAACAGCATTCACATCTTCACATTTTGCAGCTGGATAACCTTTCTTGGCAGATTCCTGTCCTTATCCGCTCACTTCATTTCCCTGTTCTCTTTGCAGCTACACAGCATAATATTCTAGTTTTGATTCAAAACCACACCAAACCAGGAGAAGTCTCTCTTGAATGCAAAGAGCTCTGGCTCATACTTGTCACCTGTTGTGCTCGTATCACTTGTGTTTTTCTTGTGGGCTTGATGCTCTTCCTGGTATGCAGGGTGAACTGCATGTTTGCAGTTCACCATTACTAGAGGTATACTCATTCATTCCTCAATGTGACATTAAACAGATTATGATAGAAGAAGGAAACAAACAGAACTCTGGTGCATGTACAGCTTGATTGCAGGGAATGTTACAGAGCAAAGGCAGGGCTAGGAATGCCATACGTGCATGCATCTGCTGCTTTACTTTGTAAGAATAGGAGATGAGTTATAATTGGACATTTATATAGCAAGTCCTATTCACTATAAACAGGAACTTTTCACATAACAAAGATATAAATAAGTTTTTCTGGTGGACAAGCAACAACTTGCAAGGTCCCCTTCCAGTAAAAATGCTTTTACTTCCTTAATTCCTATAAAAGAAGGAGGAAAACCTTCAAGTACAGATGCTTTTGCATTTCAGGAATGTTGGTTGCATGCTGGAATTTGCATGGGTAATATGGTTGGTTGTTGCCATGATCCCTTACCCCAAAATGTCCTGATACCAGATGGTAAAAGCTAGGTCAGCAGAGGGATTCAGTGATGGTGTGAACATTACTGGTTGATAAGCCACAAAGTGAGGGGGAAAAAAATGGGTGCTGAGCTGTGCTAAGGATTTGTCCTCTTCACGTGTATGTTTATAATGGCAAGAAGTGCTTTGAAAAAAATGATTCTGCTTATTTCAGCTATGATGAGCATCCAGTGTTTTCCTAGAAATTCATACGAGCTTCAGAACTAGCTCCTAATTTGAGTCATTCCAATATTTTGTATCTAGAAACTGGTAAGAAACCAACAGTGAAAGAGCACCTTTTGTCTTCAAGTGCAATATCGATAATAATGCTTTTTAGCTCCTCTCTGGGTGGAGAGACATTTACCTCATAATGCCTAATTATAAAGCCTGCAGTCAATTATTAGCACTTACATTATGTTGCAAAGCTCATTGAGAAGACAAAAGGAGCAACCAGCTTGTTCAAGTGCAGTGCCAGAAGCAATTCAGTTGGCATGTTCTCACTGCACCAAGTTTGCTGTGAGTCACACAGCTCTTCTGCAATGCACCTGTCTGTATCTCTATTTGCCTTTTTATGAGGCACCTAGGAAAAAGTACAAACCTGACGTGGGCAGTATTTTACCCATTGCTTCCAGCTGCACTGACTTGGAATTGGAGAAACAAGTCTTACACACACATACTGCAAGTCTTACATAGCATGCCTGCACAACTTTGAATTTTTAGCTTATTTTATGATATATCAGGATTATGCGGCCAGTGTACTCTCCCACTCACTCACTGCTGAAGGAAAAAGGGCAGTGACATCTGTCAATAAATTCAATGCTGTATTCATCATGGTAGGGGCACCACTTTGCTTTAAAGACCTACCCTGACCATGTATCCCACACTGGGAGCTGGAAAACAAGTAGTAAAGAAAACACCACAGCAATGTAGAAAACCACAAAGTAAAGGGAGTTGTTAAGAGGTGAAAGCAGGCCTGTTTGGTAACAGACCCAGAAACCTACCATGCAGATCAGGACAAGTGAAATTAAGGGCATAATGCCCAGGACTCAAACCCAAGATCGCAAGCCCAGAGCACACATATGTGTTTGGAAACATGAACTAACTGACGCTGTTTTCAGTGAGCGGAGCACACAATACATCCCATAGAATCATAGAATCAGCTACGTTGGAAAAGACCTTTAAGGTCATCAAGTCCCACCGTTACCCCAGGACTGCCAAGACCACCACTGGACAATGTCACTGAGGGCTTCACCTACATGGCTTTTGAACACTTCCAGTGGTGATTCCACCACTTAGGCAAGCCTGCAGCCTATACCTGACCACCCTTTTGGTGAAGTAATTGTTCCTAATCTCCAGTCTAAACCTGTCCTGGCACAGCTTGAGGCTATTTTCTCTTGTCCTGTCACTTGTTACTTGGGAGACAGACCCCCACCTCTCTCCATCCTCTTTTCAGGCAGTTGTAGAGAAGGATAAGTCCCCCACCCCGAGCCTTCTCTTCTCCAGACTAAACACTCCCAGTTCCCTCAGCCGTTCCTTATCAGACTTGTGCTCCAGACCCTTCACCAGCTCCACTGCCCTTCTCTGGACCTGCTCCAGCACCTCAATGTCTCTTTTGTAGTGAGGGGCCCAGAAGTGAACACAGGATTCAAGTAATGAACAATGAGTATTCCCTCATCACCCAGGTCCATCACTTCATCATAGAAGGAGATCCCATGAAAAGCAGGAGTGCTTTGGGTTATACAATACTGCTGAAGATCAGGTTGCTCACTGGCTTGCCTTCGTTTGTTACTAGCTTGACATTTTGGCCTGGTCAACGGCATGGCTGCTCACAGAATGCCAGCCAACATGTTGCAAGCCCTGCCTTGAAGCAATCACTTGTAAGGCACGAGAGACAATTTCGCTGCCCTGCTCATCTAGTAGTTGCCCTAGTTGTAGGCACTACCAAGAAAAAGCATCAATTATTAACAATTAAAGTGTCATATCTTATCCCAGCCACATACAGCTGCAAATACAGTTGTTGTGCTGCGTTTAGGAAAACAGTACTCAAGCTTCCACTGTAAACAAGAACAAGTTCAACTTGAACATGCACTGCCTATCTGTAGAATGGAACTTGCTATTTAATTGAAGCTTGCCTAACTTAAAAGAGAAAACCAATTTAAATTAAAATCACAGCATTCTACTGAATGCGACTTAGGGATTTCATCTTTCAGAAGAGGGCTCTCTTCTCCCACTGGACAATTTTGTTAATACAATTATTTTTCATATTTAGTAAAAAGAATAACCTTAAAACCACTTAAATCATTGGTCTTAGTTTCCAACTAATGAGAATAATGACTTGCGATTACTATTTAAGATTAATAATGTATCAGTAAATAACTTTTTTTTTTTACTCTTCAACATAATGTGTTTTAGCAAACATGGGAAGAAAAGGGGAGTAAGCCGGATCAGGAAAGCATCTTTATTTTGGCAATTGTTTATATGCAGTAGCAAGATAAGATCAAGATTTCTAAGGGAGTCAAGTGCCCAAAGCCCATGGATCTATTTGGTGATCATCTAAATATTTGCATTTCACAGTTAACTGCAGTGTGATCACTTTCTTCTGAGGGATTCAGAGATTCCTACAGAAAAACACTTTGCTCACTTTGCCACAGCTCTAAATACTATCAGTGTCACTGCATCAGAAGGATTAATTTTGTGTCCACTACCTCATTTAATTTTAGCCACAGAGATCAGTGTTTATATTAACAGGAAAATAACACGCAGAACCCAGTGACATAAATGGACCAGGCATTATACGAATGTAGTTCTAGCAAGGCAAGAAAATGCATTATTAGGGGATACGATGCATTTGCAGTGTGGAAAGGTCTAGAGATGGCTCCGGAATGAAAGATGAGAAATCCATTTTAAAAATCTGATACAGCTTTACCCAATTACGTTATTTTTTGCAGATGCTCATTTCCACAAGAAACTTGATTTTCTTTAAAGGTTTCCACCTGTGATTTTCTGTGTGTCATATTATAACTGCTAGCTTCAAAGGCAAACTGCATGTTCTATCCTCTATTATCAAGTTCCCACATTTCTCTTGCGTAAGTTGGTTTTTTGCACAGACAAGGCAAGGTAGAGATTATCTAAAATGGGGTATGAAGGGAGAAGAGGGTTGTAAAGAAAAAAAGTAAGAAAAAGTGCATGCTTCAGTACTAACACCACATTTTTGTACATGCATTATTTAAAGCACAGCTTTGTGAAATGCACCAGGGAGCAGAGGAAGCATTTTCCCCACTGTTCTTTGTCACATTTTAATAACAACTTCCTCAATAAGAGGTAAAATTACAAAGATCTCAGCTGCGTCAGAAACGGGGGGCTCACCTGGTTCACTGTTAGCTAGGGTAACAACAGTGCATGCAGGTAAAAAAAGGATCGCTGGCAAGTTTCAGTAGGTCCCCAACCTAGACAACTGAGAGGAATGTCCCAGAGTGCATCTGTCCTGCAGTGCAAACAGAGGTGGGGATAATAGCTCTACACTAATACATTTTAATTGCATTAGAGACCATGAAGGCCCAAGGTTTTGGGATGAAAAGGGAATAAGAGCAGTGACCAGCAGATTCAGTCATGTTCCAAAAATTGTACGCAAAAGGAAATGCAGGATTTTCCTGAAAGATGGCGAAACGAGCTTGGGCCTCAGCAGGAAAGTCGTGCTTTTGTGTGGTTACATAGTGCACGTGACTGTCACATAGTTTAACCCCAGCAGGCAACTGAGTACTATGCAGCCACTTGCTCACACTCTTCCACCCCTGGTGGGATGGGGAGGAGAATTGGAAAAAAGGAAGCAAAACCTATGGGTTGAGGCAGTGTTTGATAGTTAAAATAAAATAACATAAAATAATAATAATTGTAATTAAAAGAGAGACAACAAAAAGAGGGAAATAAACCTCAAGAAACACAAGTGATACACGACACGATTGCTCACCACCCACTGACCAATGCCCATCCCATTCCTGAGCACCAACCAATGGTTCCTGTCAAGCCCCCCTCCCCGAGTTTATATAATGAGCATGGTATGGAATATCCCTTTGGCTTGTTCAGGACAGGTGTCCTGACTTCTTGCACACCTGCTGACTGGCAGATCATGGGAAGCTGGAAAATTCTTGACTTAAAGTAAGCATTACTCAGCATCAACTAAAACATCTGTGTGTTATCAACATTGTTCTCAAACTACAGCCAAAATATAGCACTGCACTACTAGGAAGATTTAGTCTACCCCAGCCAAAACCAGGACAACCGTCTAAAATGTCTCCCTGCTAATCTTCCAGTACTCTTGCAACTCTCAACAGGAATTGCCTCCCTAGAGTTATGCACCCTTGTAGAAGTAGCAAAACATGGCTTAGATATAGGTGATGCAATTCTCATTCCTTCAACAACAGAGAGCAACCTGGAAAAGACAAGACAAAGACCTTGTACCTCTAATTGTCTCTGTCACCCAGTCCTTCCCTCCCTGCTTATGTCCACTGCTGGACCTGTCCTCACATCCACAACTCCCTCTGCCATCAACTACATCTTATTGCTGTCCATGAGGACAGAGGTCCACACTTAACAGCACGCTTACAACTCCTCCATTTGGGCATCCTGCAGCCCAAGGAGGGATCTGCATGACTCTGTACTAGGTCTGTAGCATGTATCCAAGCTAATACAGTTTTTAGCACTATCTTTCTTCCTGACCTACACCCATACCCCAGCTGTAATCAAAGTCTCACTACAGTAGGGGCAGCTTAAATCACTTGCAAGCTCTGCAGGCAAGGCGGAGGAAGGGAAAATCAAGAATTGATTAATGGAGGAAATAAATTAAATCAACACATCTGGGTCATATTAGTCAGACCAGGATGATTTCCTGCTTAATTCCTTCATCAGAAGCATGTCCTTGAAAAATATTAAGAAAAAATACATTCAGACAGCCTCTCTAGACTGTTGCAAACATAAAAAGTACCATGTTGTGCAAAACTAATGGCATAGACATGGAGAAATATCAGATCTCCACTGTATTTCCCAAAGCACAGGTGCATCCTCTGCTTCATTCCCCCAGGCTGCTCCTGTGGCTGGTGAAGTACAAAAAGCCAGACTGCTACATACATTATTTGAAATGAAACATTGCTCAGTCATCCAGGTCAGACACTCATTGGCATGTCTCCCACAGAATACTCAATAAAGAAGAATCTGTCTCCTAGGTTCTGTACTTTGCAAGAAGCTTTAGCAAGCCCCAGATTACAGATAAATAGAAATAGTAGCAGTTGACTTGTTGATCAAAACCAATTCATGACTCATTGTTCATAGTCAAAAGCCTTGGCTGTGCAACAGGTGGGAATACTTCCTGCTTGCTTTGAACAGTGCCAGTGATCTCGCAAGCAGTCTCTTTCTGATGTCAGAAGTACATTCCCAATAACATTCTGGGAGACTTCCAATCTAGCTGGCAAAGGGAAATAGTCTGGCAAGCCACTCTGTGCTTTGCTTAATAGGGATCCAGGCTGTGAGGTGATGCTCCTTCTAACCAGGAAACCCCCAGGTGAAAAAGAAATCAGCCTTGTAGGAGGTCTCTTTGGTGCCAGAACTATACAGAGGACAAACTGCAAGACCTTCTTTCAGTGCCAGTGGAAGAGCAAGTCCTGAGATGGGTGTTTCCAAGTGACCCGTGTTTGATATCTCATTTTGCTGGCCCTTGCACTGCTGTTCAGAGAAGATAGTACTTGGTTTGCTTGATTCTCCACTGAAAATATTTGGGCTTCCAATGGGGTTTATACACAAGGACAGAGATCACCTCCTATTTTCTGTCAAAGTTATAGTGAAGGTCTGGAGATCCCACTGTCCTTGGCCAGGGAACTATGAAGTCAACCTACAGAAAACAGGGACTTCAGTAAAACACATCTGAAGACACCCCAATACAAATGTATATTTGCAGCCCTATATAAAGAACATCTACTTTTTTGTGATGATAGAAATTGGAGACTCTTATGCTGGTTCAATTCTGCACACTTACTATTTTTTCACTTCACATCTGTATGATCAAGCTTTTCTCTCTTTTTGAAAAGACAAAACAAAACAACTAATAAAACATTGTCAGTTTGGATTTTATCCCCTCTTTATTCCCAATACTCAGGAATGAAGAGGCAAAGCAAGTTTTACCCCTGATCTGGCAGATTACTTAGTTTTGTACTACTGCCCTGAACGGTAGCTGAAGATCCCCAGCGTTACACCCAATTTGCAGGAGTTTGTTGGAGCTGATCGTCAAAGCAAATACTTCTGAGTGAAGTGCAAGTTGAGACATGGTGTTGAACAACAAGATGATTAGATACAGGAGGAAGACTTAGGGAGGTTCTCCTTATCAGACCCTCCTAATAAATGGAATTAAGTGCCTGACCTGGATTTATTCAACTAGTTAGCTATGCTTAGCTAAACTAAGCTATATGATGGCCCCTAAATTAGAACTTTTGGATAAGATGATTACAATGAACACATTAATTATTTTTTACAGGCCATTATGAAAATGTTCTGAGATTACCTCAAGACAAACAAGGATTCCAGTTGAAAAAACCATCAAAACCACAATGAAACAAGATGTAGAAAGGTGTTGCAGAGCATGGAAAAATCTAGGGCTTCTTAGCTTTCCTTGGTTTAAATACTAATGTTGGACAGGACATTTCAGAAGGTGAGAAAGAAGTGGGAAATGTAAAACCTAGATCTTTCTCTGGACTTCCAGGATCTGTTGAAAATTGTCACTTCTCCCAGGTGTGAGGAAGAAGATGAGCTTTATGAATTGAGATCTGCATCTCTAGTAAAAGCACCGGAGTGCTCTGTTCTATGCGCTTCACTTGAGTCAACCTAGTTTTGTTAAACGGCAGCACCAACAGGAGCTTGCCTAAGCCTCATAGGACTGCTGAAATCCCATTAGCAAAGAAATATCCAAATGGAATCTTTTATTGTTGTCTCCTAGAAATGTCAAGGTATTGTTTATATTCCTTCGTGTCACGTGTATCCATTGCACAATGCTAGTCCTGTAGTGAGTAGTAGACCTATGTACTCAGTGTTTTATGGTTAGGCTGGGAGAGCCAAGAAAAGCAACACCAAGTTTATCAGACAAGTTTATCAAAGTAAGACAGAGATGCCATCTTCTACAGAGACCAAATATTTAATGAAAACATTGTGATTCAATTATGTCAGCTAATTTTTCTAACTATCAACTAATGCATTACTGCAACACCCCTGGTGCAGTTCAAGGTCAACTAAAACAGAGTTTTGAGTCACTTCCCTCTCAAATAAGGGCAGCTAATCAGGCAGCTCAATGAGAAGATCACAGTCGTTTTCTAACAAGAGTTTTTTTACTCCTTCCAATTTTATCATTTCTGAAGCTTCGAAATTCACTGAATCATGACCAGACTGCAAATCCCCAAAAAAATCAAACCTGTTTGAATCTCTCTAGCTAATGTCCACACATTACCTGAGAGAAATTACATGTGCACTTTGCTGAACTGGAACTACTGGCACAAAACAACACTGCAAAGAAATGGTGATTCTTTGCCCAAAGGGATATCACCGATCATCCTGAGGCATTCCAATGGAGAAGACTGGTTGGCCTATCAGGAAACAATGGGCGTATGACAGCTTATATCTGAGTTCCGCTGCATTGCTGCAATGCCACATGCCCAGTTCAAGCACTAACAGAGAGAACAAGGAGTTTCTCCTGATCATCTCTGAGTGAGGGGAAATCTGCATTCATCCAGCATGGAATCCGGCCCAGGCTTCTTGTTTTTCCACACAGCCCTCTGGCTTCTACAAGTTCTCTGCCTGTTTAAGTACCCACCTATGTGCTGCATTGTCACCCTTGTGCTTAGAACTAAACATAAGGTCTGCAAAAACAAATCGAGCTAGTATCTGTCCCTTCCTTTCAACTAGCAACTCACTCTTGAAAAGTCTGACACCCAGAAAAAGACATTGACTATATATATATAATTGAAGCCAAATCAGAGACAAGAGTTTAAGCTTGCATAAAAATTCAGATCAGAAGTGTAGAAGAGGAGGGAAACTAGCCTTTCAGTGCTTGGTATTTCATTAAGTCAAAAAGATAGTGCTGTTGATTTTCATCTTCTGCAGATGCAGGTCTGCTTTCCAAAGAAGGTACTAGATCCCCAGCTGAGAAGTCACACAGGTGATAAGAGTTTCCCTTTCTTTCCCTTTCCCCTAGGGAATTTACAATGATTTTGATCTTCCAACCAAATATTATTTTTTCAGTGCATTGTCTGTTTCCCCACTGTCATCCAAGCATAGTTTCTGCATTTTCAGGCTCCTCAGAGAAGCAAAGACCTAGGGAGCATGTTTATGTTGCTATGCACTGAAGCACCATGGTGAGGCTCCTACTGTTTCTCTGATAGTAGCGTAAGGTTTACACTGCAATTTGGAGGGAGGCTAAGACTGTACTGTGAGGCCACAAAGCAGCTGCTCCTGTTTATATTTAAGACATAATTAAAATACTTAGGTGGGGTTTATATATTGTCACTGTCATTCAGGAAAAGACTGTCATTCAGACTCAGTAACAGCCACCATCAGAAGGGAAAAATCAAGTCCCATCAATCAGAACAGGGCAAGAACTACCTTTAAGAGAGATGCAATATACTTACTTGAGATCGTAGAAGATCTGACATTTATCCGCAGAGGCCCTGTGTATTTTTTCAGGCCCCTCCGTAAGATCCTCTCAACTTTTTCTCGCAGTGCTTCTCTAGAATCCGTGGATGAGAACCAGAATGTGAGCAAAGCCTCTGCCATGACACCATCAGCATCTGGGCTACAAAACAATGAAACAGTCTGGTTACCCTCAGCCCATTTCTGCATTTCTTAGTTTTTATCTTAGGTCTCTAGGAATGGCAATGTAACATAAATGATTAGATACACTTTTGAACATTTTTTGATGGAAAGCATTGCCAAAAGGAATCCAAGCAAATTCTGAATGGTCAAATGTGTCTTAGGATAGAAGGTGGCCAGATACCTTCTGTGAGCAAATGGACAGACCAATGTTACAATGGAGGTTGGGAGAGAATGAAGGAGAGAATGAACTGATCTGATTGCAATTAAAAACTAGATAAACAGCACTTCAGAAACATCAAGTAGATTGTTAATGGTATCTATGCAGACCTTTCCAAGACCCTGTACATACACAGGAGAAACATTCCAAATCATCACCAAAAAGGTATTTGAGCAAAGGGGGAGATACCACACAACCCAATCCCACTGCTGCAACCTCATGGGAGGATATGACTAATAGCCTCACATTATACAACAATAAATGAAACTCAGCAGCTCACTTGACTGCTAATCACAGTCCAAGAGATGGCCACACAGTTCCACAGTAAGATCAGATGAAAGAAAAGGAAGAAAAAAAATCTTCTAACAGACTGTATTCATCTGGCAGTAGTGTTTATTTTTCCTTAAAGCATCAGATACTGCAAGAGGCTGAATGCCAGACTACAAAGTATCTAATCTAGTGTAATAAATCTTGCTGTGTTCTTGTAGATGGCTTATCCTTGGTCGTTACACAGGGAAGATAAGAATGTGCACCAAGAGCCTTCTCTCCTGTGCTTTCTTCTACCTGAGCCAAGAAGCAATGACACAACAGGTGGAATCACAGTTACTTCATACTGGAGGTGAACTAAAAGCAGGTTGCCCTGTCTGAAGCATCATTCAGATAGGAAAGCGAAAGGATAAGATCTTCCAGTTATACTTCACTATCTTGGTAAGTTGTATATAAAGGAAACATACGAAAATTAAAAATACAATGCAAGTGGCTTATACAGAAGTCACACACTCGGACCACAATCTTCAAAAAGAACATGCACAAAAATGAAAAAGACATTCCTGATATTGCCAGTAAAGGGCAAATAAAAGGCCATGAGCACACCAACGCATGCTAAGTGTTCAGTAGCTGAGCAGAAGGACATGTTCCTTGCCTCAAGGATCTCATAACTGAGACTGAGTAGCTACACGTGAGCTTTCCAACAGGCTGTGTTTTCCATTTGTGCCAACTTCAGCGTGATTGCCACTCCATTTATTTTCCAGATATTATCTGATCCAACTGTGGGTGTTGCTCTGCATTTCTGAGGTGTTCCCTTGCCTCTCCCCCCACTCCTCTTCCTGTGCTGTGCCACACTGGAATTACCGTATCAACTCTTGCAAGCACACCACACCTCTTGAAACCTTCAGGTAAGTACAGCCTGCCTTGAATCACTCACTGTATAGCAAAGGTCCAGAGCCAAATCTACCTTGTCAAGATTTGCTGTATCTTTCTCAGCAGGCATTATTATTAATGCATTTCTTATACTGAGTTAAAAAATATGCATGGTACTTTCCAAACAAACCCACAGCTGTGACCCTGCTTAAAAGAACTTGCAGTCTGAGCAAGGCATAAAGCTTGCATGTTTAAAAAAGCAAACAAGCTTTGGTGCATACAAGTGTTGCGTCCATCACAGCAAACATCACAGCAAATAGCTCAGACTGTCCTTGGGAACAAGAGTAGTGAAAAAATATTACTTCTCCTACAGATTTGCCTTTGAGATAATTAAATCACCTTGTATAACGCTTGCAGCACTCTGGTCAGTATAAAGAAAAGTTTCCTAAAGCTACATTCAAATAATGACTTGTGTGTAACTGGGGATTAAGCTAAGGGAGCACAAGGCATGATGTCACAAACCCCAGAAGAACAAAGAGAAATACATTCACAAGAATAAGATCTTGATGCTGCTATTATTGGTCTTGCAGCCCTAGTGCATGATTATTAAGACATACAAGTTTTACTTGCAAAGCAATGGGCACTGTCACTCAGGAACAAGACCTCAGTATTACAATAGGCAGTTCTATAAAAAGGTCATTTTCAACAATCAATAGTGATCAAAAAAAATCAAATCAAACATTAGGTATTATTGGCAAATGAACAGAAAATAAAAGAGAAAGAAAAAAAATCCCATTGCTCAGTGATAATCCCAACCACAGGTCTGAACCCTTCATCTCAGGGACAGCCGATCTGGAAGTTACAGAGCAGGGTGACAAAGTGACAAGGAACAAGTTCCTGCAAAGAATGGCTGAACAGGCAGGGACTTTCAACTGGGGGAAGATAAATAAATAGAGTAGAGCTCATGTGGTACAAGAGAGAAAAGGGATATGATGGGAGTGTCCGATACCACTAATTGCATGGAGGGGAGGGATAGAGATAAGGTCTTCAACACCTTTTCTAGCACAAGAACGCGGGGCCACTGAATGATCCAGAGAAGGTGGCTCTTCGCAAGTAACTCTTCCTAAAGGACTGATGCACGTGAATTTTAAGAGTCCAGGGGAGACTGAACAAATCCATGGAAAATAACTCCACCAGGGACTGCTAAACAAACCACAATGGCTTCAGGAACTCCCAAGTGGTAAATATCTGAAGGTAGGGAGCTTACCAAAAAGCAGTTATACATATCTGTTGTGCTGCTACTGTTCCCTGGGCACCTACTCATGCCCTTTCTTAGAGATGCAACAGTGACAAGTGAGACCTTCTGAACAAGCACAGCTATGCTTGAGTTTTATGTGACAAGCCCAGCACAGTAGCAATGCTAGGAGTAAAATGACACCTGCATTGTAATGAAGGAAATAGTTTTGAAAATGCTTCTTCTTTTTAGATAGCTCAAGTTATATCTGCTTTATTGGCTAAAGCTTGCTCAAGATCTGAACGCAAACTTGTATATAATTTGGACTAACTGAAGTTTATCTTCTCCATCAAGATCCAAAGGAGAACATGGCTCAGAATAAGAATATGCTCAATTGGGGGTTATGCTCTGGTCTTACATAAAATACACTTTATTGAATCAGATCAAATGGCTCTCTAGCAGGGCACATTTCGGTTTATCTCAGCTGCATGCATTTGTTATAATCTCACATACCTCACTCTGATTAAGCGTGAACGGATGTATTTTTTCCTTAAAATGGAATTGTAAAATGTCTTGTCGATCTGTTGAAAAAAGAAAAATATAAGATAACAACAAGTCTCTTAATCAGGGACTGTAGGGATAAGACAAGGAGTAATGGACTCAAACTAAAACAGAGGAAGTTCAGGTTAGATATGAGGAAGAAGTTCTTCACTGTGAGGGTGGTGAGGCACTGGAATGGGTTGCCCAGGGAAGCTGTGAATGCTCCATCCCTGGTGGTGTTCAAGGCCAGGCTGGACAGAGCCTTGGGTGGCATGGTTTAGTGTGAGGTGTCCCTGCCCATGATAGGGGAGTTGGAACTTGATGATCTTAAGGTCTTTTCCAACACTAACTTTCTATGTTCAAAGCCAGGTTGGATGGAGTCTTGGGCAACATGTTTTAGTGGAAGGTGTCCTTACCATGGCAGGGGGTTGGAACTAGATAATATCAAGGTCCTTTCCAACCCAAAGCATTCTATGATTCTAACAAAAATGGAGGGAAACTGACCTATTGCTGGAAGGAGCATTCAGAAACCAGCATTCAGTTACAAACTCGTGGTTTACAGAGTCAAAGTAACACAATCCAGGCCAGTCTCTAGTTACATTTGCCACAGACTTTTCCTGTTTCCCACTTGTCCTAAGGCGCATCATAAAAAATTAAATCATTTTTCTAAATATCCTATTACTATATCAGTGTGCCAATATAGTGCAGTCCCATTCATTCCCAGGCACAACAAGGGATATTTAAACATCCTTGAAACACACTTGCAATCTCCCAAAGCATAGCCTCCTAAAGCTTGCCTACCAAAAGGCTACAGCATGCTGTGCTCTGCACTGAGCCTCTCTTGTTGAGGTCCTTTCTGATACAGAACTTATCCTTGGTCCTCGAGAAGTCATAGCAAAAATACCAGTGATCTGGCCCTGTGATTTCCCGCATGCTAGAGGGATTGGCAAGCAATTCTCATCAGAAATCTAGGACTCATAAGGAATCTATCCCCAAATGACATCTTTGCTGGTGCCTGATTAACCACATCCTGCTTTAGGCTGAATGCTGTCTCAACATTGCACGATCAGTGTGTGACAGCACAGTGTGATATAACATGGATGAAATTCTGCCAGGAATGGCTCAGGATCACTGAAGTATTGAGAAATAGCAAAGTCACTAGTGAGTTATGCAGTTCCTCATATCAGCAAGAGCCAGTAAATTGAATGCGTCCTGTAAACATCAAATGCATTACAGGAAAAAAAAAAACCTATGTACAAATGCTTTACAGAATCATGCAAGTTGCCTTTTTATTTGTAGTTTTTAGCCCATAATGGCTGATTTAGCCAAGTCTCCAGATTTTCTGTCTTCCAAAGGAGGGAAGAAAAAGAAGCAATGGCTTTCAAACTTAAATGTTGTATGTTGAAATCTTCCAGTTACAGAAACAATCACGTAAGCATGAAATCTGGGAGTGATTCCTCCCAAAGAACACAAAGAAAGACCTGCTTTCCAGACTTGGCTGTCATAACATGAAGCCTCATGCCATTATACAGTGATACTGAAGCAGAATAATTTCAAGATGAAAACTGCACATTGTTTTAAGGTGGTTTTAAGCATACATTTGTAAAGAAAAATAGAAAAGCTCTTAAGGGTCATGCATCGAGCTGGTCTTTTATCTTGCTCTTACTGTTACTTACACATTTAGAGCAGACAAACTTCTATGGAAAAATGTATTGACTGCAACGAGCTACTGTAAATATGCAGAATGCACTTTATGCAGCCTCTTCCAACACCATCCCCCTTGGTTACTGGAAGCGTTTGCCCTTAGACAGAAAGTTATTTTTATGTTATTTTTAATGATAACATCTGCTTATCATTTTGTGCACAGTGTTACCTACTTCACTGATGAGTGTGTAAGCAGAAGCATGCAGTTAAGCAGCACTGCCAGCTTCATGGCATGCAATGGCATGTGCTATCTTTGGCTGCCCTGCCACTGAGAACTTCTGAGATCTCTTGGACAGGGACTTGTTTGCCAATTGCTTTGCAAACAAAAGAGATTTGAGCTAGGCTGAGGAACACCTCAACCTTCTATATTGCTAAAAATTAAAGCGAAAGCAGGCTGACTTTAAGGATTGAGATTGAAGAAGGCAAGAATTCACAATCCCTTGCAAAGGAAGAGTTACCCCTTTATCTCTTCCTGGCAGTTGTGTTTTCAAGATACCTCTACTGTCTCATCTCAGAGATTGCAAGTGTTTTTACTAGAGTTTCCACTTCATTTCTGCAGCAGACACAGGGATCCTTACTTCTGCCAACCATTCCCTTGTATATTTTTGCTATAGCCTGAGCTATGTGATTGTGCATCTTACCAAGAAAGACATGCTAGCCAAACATCTGCACCGAGGCCCCTATCTCTCACCTGCTGATGAATGTTTGACAAACAGGAATCTGTTGCAAATCTCCATTTTCCTTTCATGATGATTTTGGTAATTGAATTAACAACAGTAATCCTTATATTCATCCAGAGTTTATGTAAAAGCTGTAACAAGATGCCTTCAGATAATAACTTTAAAAGATTAATAGTCAGTCTCGTGTTTTTACTGTTCATCTTCTGGTAAAGCCTATAATACCTATATCAAACAATAAACATCTGTGCAGGCTGTTTATAGCTTTCTTTTCAGCTTGAGGCAAAAGCAACTAGAACTTTGTCCAGTAAGTAGGTGGGACCCGGTCCTGCCTGGAAGAAGCATCTACACTCATTTTAAGTATTTTGCTTTGATTGCAGCCGCTCATAAGTGATGCTGTCATGACCAGATACCTCAAATTCACTACTGATTAATTGCATCTCACTTGTTTTCCTGGCCCTTGTCTAGCGACTGCTCAGTGGTAACAGTTCCTGCTGCAGGCAAGGTCTATAAGCATTCATAACCAAGCAGCAAGTTCCCAGTCTTCTCAAGTGAACAGCATTTTCATGACAGACTTTATTTTAGCATCTGTTCAACAAGATTTCCTTTAAGTTAACATTTGCTGGCTAGTTTAGCTTAATGCCACTTATATTTCCTCAGTGTAGTTTCAAACCCTCTATAATTTCAACAAAACTTCTCTGCATGCAGTATAATTTGCTAAGACAAACTGGACCTCATTCTTGAATGCAGGTCCATCTATGCCAATGCAGGAACTAACAGTGGCTAACACCAAAGATGTAACAAGAGGGTAAAACATTCCCACCTGTAGAAACACAGCCACAAAGGAAATTCTGCCTTGTTCCTTGCAGCTGGAAGTTCCTTTACACCTTGATGAATAAGACCAGTTTTGCCATTTGATCTTGAATAACTGTGGATCTCGTAATTATCCTCTTTTTCTCATGTCACACCATGGCCACCCTCTGAGGCCTGCGAGCAACCTACTAAAATCCTCACAGAGTCACCCAATATGCCCTGCCTCCCAGGGACCCAAAACCCCAGTCTCTGGAAGTAGGTCACATAGTCTGGAACTGACCCAGCAAGACTGGCTGTGTCGGCCCTTGCTCTCTCCCAGCACACACTGCTCTGCACACAGGGTAACAGGATTTATTTTTGATAAAGCTAGTAAATAAACCCAGTATAAAACTTTTTGATAAATCTCTTAAATCAGCAGAACTTTCCTCTGGAATATTTGCAGAAGCCCCTGAATTACTTGTGTGATATTCAAGTGTTCAGTAGGTTTCATACAATCACGAACTGGTTTGTACTGGAAGGGATCTTAAAGCTTATCCAGTTCCAACTCCCTCCCATGGGCAGGGGCACCTTCCACTAGACCAGGTTGCCCAAAGCCCTGTCCAACCTACCTTGAACACTGCCAGGGATGGGGCAGCCACAGCTCCTCTGGGTAGCCTGTTCCAGCGTCTCAAAGTGAAGAATTTCTTCCTAATGTCTAATTTGGGAGCACAAATGCTCTTTTTGCCCAATGCCATTGCCCTTTTGCCTGCTGCAAGTTAAATGTTTAATCCTTCAACAGTAATCTTCATAATATATTTTTCTTCCTGCTTCATTAGCTCTTTAGGATGTAAAACCTATTAATAGTGACTGTTAAGCCTATTATTAGAGATTTTTAAAGCTTTCTGACCAAAAATACTAATTGGAACATACTACCTGCTAATTCTGTGCCTAGCACCCAACTTGCTGGCCATTTTGCATCCAGTTTACAGCTCCACCCAGAGCTGACCATAATGCATATCCGGTAGTAGCTCCCTTGAGAACTGGATATATCTTCTGCCCAGGTTTCAACTGAGGGAGAGAGGGCAAGAGGAGAAAGACAGACAGGGACACCAAACCCTGAAGCTGGCACTGTCCCAAACCAGGATGTGGACATCACACTCCCCCTAGAAACCAATCCAGTTACAGCAGTGACAGCCCTACAGCCACAGTGCTTGCCAAAGGCAAAGAAAACAGACCTGAAGGAGAGCAAGTGTAATGGTAGCCTCCAGCTAACCAGGTCAGAAACTTCCCTATCAGAAACCACCCATACACAAAGTTGTGTACATTTAGTTGGTGACCAGCCACTAGTGGTGTCCCCCAGGGTTTGGTATTGGGGCCAGTGTTGTTTAATATCTTTATTGATGACCTGGATGAGAGGATCAAGTGCATCCTTGGTAAATTTGCAGACAACAGCAATCTGGGCAAAAGTGTTGATCTACTGAAAGGTAGGAGGGCTCTACAGATGGATCTGAAGAGGCTGGATTGATGGTCTCAGGCCAACTGTATGAGGTTCAACAAGCCAAAGTGCTGAGTCCTGCATTTGGGCCACAACAACCCCACACAACGCTACAGGCTTGGGGAAGAGTGGCTGGAAAGCTGCTCGGAGGAAAAGGACCTGGGGGTGCTGATTGACGGAGCTGAACATGAGCCAGTTTATGCCCAGGCAGCAGGGAAGTCCAACAGCATCCTGGCCTGTATCAGCAATAGTGTGACCAGCAGGGCCAGGGCAGTGATTATCCCCATGTACTAGGCACTGCTGAGGCTGCACCTTGAATCCTGTGTTCAGTTCTGGGCCCCTCACTACAAGAAAGACACTGAAGTGCTGGAGTGGGTCCAGAGAAGGGCAATAAAGCTTGTGAAGGGTCTGGAGCACAAGTGTGATGAGGAATAGCTGAAAGACCTGTAATTGTTTAGTCTGGAGAAGAGAAAGCTCAGGGGGAACCTTATCACTCTCTACAACTGCCTGAAAGGAGGTTGTGGGGAGGTGGGGGTTAGTCTCTTCTCCCAAGTAACAAGCAATAGTACAAGAGGTAACGGCTTCGAGCTGCACCAGAGGAGTTTTAGGTTGGATATTAGGGAAAATTCATTCACCCAGAGGGTGCTCAGGCATTGGAACAGGCTGCCCAGGGCAGTGGTGGCATCGCTGCCCCTGAAAGTGTTCATAAATTGTGTAGACAAGGCCCTCAATGACATGGTTTAGTGATAGCCTTGGCAGTCCTCGGGTAACGGTTGGACTTGATGACCTTAAAGGTCTTTTCCAAAGTACTCGATTCTATGGTTCTGTGAAAAATATCATGTGTCACAGCAGGCAAGAGCACTGTGATCCCATGCATCTGCAAATGGTATTGCAAATTCTTCACAATGTTTAAAGTAATCGGATTGCTAAAGTTGGGAGGTTACTACCTGTGCTATAATAAGGAGCTCAGCTGAATGGTTCTTTGAGGTTTCAGCTGCAAAAGAGAAATAATTGACCTTGTACAGTAGTTCCTAAAAGGATAGGGTTATTTTGGATAAAAGAAATTAATAGGACTAATACATGGGATAATGTCAGGACTTAAAGTATCATGCTTATGCCTAGTGGAACCAATTTCAAAGGCATGTAATGGCATGAGAGTTCCATTATAGCCATGTAATAGTGACAGCTGGAATTAAGGTCACCTAAGTATTCCCATTCCTACTCCCTGCTTTCAATTGTCCATAATTATCTTCCTAAAACTTTCACACTGCCGCTGAAATTTTGCCTGCTTAGGGAGGAGATTTCCCAACTTTAGGAGAAAAAAATTAGGGTTGGAGAGAAAAACATCTGGGCCAATATCCAGAGATGACTTTTGTGTATTCCCACCCCCACTTCAAATAAGTATGCTTTTCCCAGGAAAATGACTCTGCACCTTCTGTTTTCTTAAGCAATAATTAGAGGTAAGGAGTTGAAATACAGGAATGAATAGCTCCTAGAAAAATAATAGCCTTATGAAAACTAATGAAGATCAATTGTATGAAACATCAGTGAACATCAATTGGTGATGTATTCAGGTTACAAGTACCCAAAAAGCATCAATCATACAAGCTCAGTACTGAATTTGGATTCTCCCTTTTGACAGCACCATGTTCTAAACAACCACTCTCTTGACCAGCCAGATTTTGATCTCAGTGACACCAGTTCACATCTTGAATCACTTCATTGATTTAATTACCTGTAAACAATGCAGTAATTCTGGACTGTGGGTCCGTAATTAAGATAAGGTTCTATCCTTAATAACACACAGTATCAATAACTGCCCTTTATTTAATTTTGAATTCCTTTTCCAGCTCAGGTTCACATCCATTTTCCTTGTGCACATTTTATAGCTTTTCTTGCCACACACTGGACCTGAATTACAGTTGTTTTGGGGATGGGGGAGGAAAGGGTATCTGGCTTCGTACATGCTTATTAGACCTTCTCCCTTGATGAACCAGGAAAAAAATTAAACATCAGCTTGTATGCCTATTACTTGAGAAAATTACACTGTATAAGTTGAAGAATCAATGAAATTGAAGGATCATTGAATTTAAGTTAGATAAGAAGTTGGATATTAGGCACATTATTGATAACCAACCATTTCATCCTGTAAGTTCATGATATTTAGGTAGAGCACACTGATGGTTTGAGATCTTACAGGTGGGGAAAAACACTGAGCTACAGCTTCATGCACTATACTGCATCAACTCACACTAGCATTTAGAAATACTTCGTACCTTCCTCAGTATTTTTTAGTTCCCTGTGCTACTGTGAACTATGGGAACAGGAAAAACTGGAGACAAAATTTAAAGCAAGAAAGCATCTCAATTTTTAAATCAATGCAGTGTATATGCCTATGTCAGTGGTCTTTTTCTTCTGATTTCAATAGGAATCACTGAAAAAGGCATCACAAGCAAGATGCAAGAGCTTCCGGTGAGTTATTTCACTCTCAGTGTAAAGCATTTCACCTATATTCTTAAGACCACACCTGTGTATATACATATACTGGCATTCGAGTGTGCTGTCACCCTCTAATTCCGGAGCTAAATAAACAAGTTGCCACACAGTCATCTTGGCCACTGTTAACATTGCCATGTGTCCCTATTTGGCTGAATTGCCGGGGAAAGATGCTTTCTGCTTTGTTTCTGGCCCCAGTGGCCCATAGAGGGCAACCTTATTGTACCATGCTAGTCCAAGGACAATGTTTCCTATTTGAGAGAGCCATTCCCTTAAAGTTTCTGCTGTAGAAGTTGTCAAATGCCATAAATTTATTTTAGGTTTTGTTGGTGTTTTCTTTTTTCCCTCAAAATGCTTCTTAATCTTAATACCTTTTTTATTTTTTTTCATTTTACAATGTTATTTTGCAGAGCAAGAAAAAAGCAAGAGCATTTTTAATAAAGTCCATAAAAAACTTCATTTGAATCTTCACTTTTCTGGCTTTTGTACCATAGATGCACTTCTAAATAAAATGGCATTAAATGAAGAACACTAAAAAGGTTTATTGAAAGTTCTGTTCTTTTTAATTCATATCAGTACTAAGCAAGTACTTGAGGGAGCACATACAGAGCCTAGGAATTCTTGGGTTTAAATAAGGACTTGGGGTTTGAAACTGGGGATTCATATCTGAAAACAATGCCATAAAGCAAATTAAGCTACATGATACATCTAAACATGTGTACTTTCCAACTTGCTGTGAAGAGTCATGTTAGACTCCCTTTAACTTCAGCACACTCACTCTTCTCGAGGCACGTTCAGTTGTCACCTCTAACTTAGTCCTCGTAGCCTGGTCTCACAGAGCAAATAGCCTTTAGGCCTGTTTCAAAAAACCTGCTGCCTTGGGGATTTGCTCCTACTGAATCAATCTTCTGGCACAAGGACCATAAGGCACTGATTGAGCAAGCCCCACACTTCTGAGCTTGGAAGATGTGACAAATCCTCATGGAAGATGTGACAAACACACTTCTTGCACTGTTTCAGCCAGCTTTGTGGCTAGCTCTTGGCTTTGAAGCGATTTGTCTTTCACCTCCCAAATATACATAGGAATACTTCTGTTCTCCAGGAAGACCTGAGTTATGTCTGACCCTAAAAAGGCCAAGTGTCATGAAACAGTGGTCTCATCTACTTACTCACTGCTGCCCATCTTTTCAGCTGAGCTTCCTTTGATTTCACCTCAAATGGAAACCTGAGCCAGTACTTCAGGCTTTGTCCATTCAGATGTGCAATAACCTATTCACAACTCTTAATGATACAAGGTACTTCCTGATACCAGGATGGCAAGCTTATCACTGGGTATGAAGCAGAGCCTTTCAGTTACAAGCTAGTAACTGAACTAGTTACAAGTTGAAGGCTAACCCATCCACCAAACAAGCTCATCAGATGTTAAATCTCTGCTTTCCATGGAAGCATGGGTGTCTTTATGGGAGTTGAGAGAACACAAAGCAACTCAAACACTGTGATGAGGGTGAATAAAATCTGAATGTGCCAAAGGAACTGAGTCCTTTCCTGACTACCCATAAGCACTTGAAAAAATCTTTCCTATCTCTGAGGATCTCTTCTCAGGTACTGAAGTTGCTTTATGGATTTGGCCTTTCACTCTCTCCAATAGTCCTTGGCATCCCTCTCTCACATTAGCAGCACAAAGAACGGCAGGTGTGTATGGGGCGGGAGGTCCATGGCACCTCCTCCCCCTCTGCTTCTCCCCCATTGTAGTGAGAGAAATGTATTAACAACCTCTAAAATCATCACCTCCCAACGGAGAAAACTGCCTCTTTCATTATCAGGTCCAGTACAGAGACTAATCAATGAGTCCTTAAACTGACAAAGAACAGGCACAGTCATCAGAACTATCCTGCAGCATTTTCCTGTGGTATTGCAAGTGCTTCTGCAATACCCAATAGAGACACTATTTCTAAATGAAACCCACACTAATTCAATTCTATCAGACAGGACAAACTTCAAGAGCTGTATTCATCAAAAATTCCTCCCTCCCAGTATCTATACTTAAGGACGCAGAAGATTCTTTTATCACCTGAAGTCATGAAGCAAGATGTCTCTTTCTAAAAGAGATGTCCTGACACACAAAGCTGAGTCCTGAGGCAAGAATTACTTAATGAAATTCCATAACTGCAATAAGTATACTGGGATAGGCAGTAGTTTCCCAGGGAAGGTACCCATGTATCTTCTTTATACAATTCCCAACCACACTACCCAGACCCAGCCAGTGTTCTGTGGCTGGCTTCAGTGTTGTTCTGTGTTGGTTTCAGATAGCAGAAGGACAGGGGAGAGCTCAGGTGACTTGCAGGTGATAAGACAAGAAGAGAAATCCATGCCAGATCATTCCATGGCTCAGGGCACTCATGGAGAGAAAAGAAACACCTCATTTCTCCCACAGCCACCCAGTTAGCAAAGGAGCAAGTCACACTACATTCATAGCCACATTCATCCATCCACCCAACCCACAGCCGGCCCTACCATCATACAGGATCAGGAGAGAGTAGTGGATAATGAACAGGCCTTAGCCTCAGAATGAGGCTGCAGCATACTATCAGTAGAGTGTCTGACACCAGGGCTCACAAAGACACATGGACTAGGACAGGGAGAGCAGCCCAACCGCAGGGCTGAGAACCGCTCTGGCCAGAGAAGCAAACAGGGAGATAATAGGAGTTTGGGAAAGGAGAAGGGTGGCATAGGCTGTCCTGGAAGAGGGGAAAGCCCACAAAATCTAGGAGAAAGTATTAGAAGGTTATTATTGTGGTAAGAAGAGCAATCTGCAAGTCACTGGTGGGCAAAGTAAAGGCTGGTGTTTATTTTTATTGAGCAACAAGCCATGTACTGAAGGGACCATATGCTGTGGCTGATTGGTACTCACTGCTCTCTCACAGCTAGACACTTGCTTCAGACTTCAGCTGAGTCAATTCTCATTAAGATGGGCTTAATGAGGTACTCATTTCAAGCTCTCCTGAATGCATACCTCCTTCCTTTGGGGTCAAAGATGACTTTCCACACTGGACACAAAGCCCCTTCACCCTCCTCCCTGCGCATAGGACAGTCAGTGCTGCTGTCCAGAGTAGGAAACTGGGATATTCTCAGTCACCCAGGTCAATCTAGAGCTGGCTGTCTCCACTTTATTTACGCATCAGGGTGCCAGAGGGGCTGAAGAAACAAAGCTTAAAGCAGGGCCTTGGAAATCTCCCCCAGTATGCTGTTAGTAAGAGAGTAATTAGGGATTCCCAAAGCATTCTTGGGAAATCCGAGAGAATTAATACACTTTGTGGGTAAATTAAAAACAAATCCAAATCTGCTCCAGGAGCTGGAGACAAACAGTGGGTAGTTGTGCAAATCAGCCAAGCATTAAGTGAACCCAGTATAAAATAGAAACTCTTTGGGAAAGGAGCCATTAAGGCTGTGACTGTGCCCTTTTTATCCTGTGCAAAACAGCACAATCTGGCATGTTATAGCTTTGCAAGGGAGGAAAAATTGGTTCAGCTAGGAAATCAAGGAGGTTCTGATGAGCTGGAACATCTCCTTCCACAGTGGCAGTTAGTCAGGTCCCCTTTTTCAAGAGAGCACAAAGAAAAGCCTCACAGCCACTTGCAGGAAGCAAGGCAAGGAGCAAAGACCTTTCATCATCTGTTCCTCAGTCCCCCCAGCTCCACCCCACAAGACATTTTCCAGACTTTCCAGTCAGCCTTGAGATGTTGACTGGTGCACCAACTTCATCAGCTCTCTGGCATGACCTCGGCTGCATTCCCTCCCACCTTCAATGAGATAAGAGTCAGGAATGTCGTTCATACAATGGGTGTTACTACTCAAGTCTGAAAACCAAAGCAAACACCAGGACATTTGCTGCCAGTTCCAAAGAAGGCATGGGATGAGTTCCCTATAGGAGTTGAAACTTCTTTCCTGGTGAAACCTCAGCTCTGAAAAGAGCTCCTTTCAGGGTTGTTTTGGGGACAAATGAAGGAGGCCTCATCAGGGAGGGATCAGAGAAGGGAGCACTTGGCAGGGAGTTGCACTCAGGTAATTTGAATGCTTCTGATTATCAGAGATGATTCACTTCTGTTCACTTTGCACCAACTATTGTGAAAGACATCACATTTATCTGCATTGACTCACTGTTTCACAAGATGAGTTTGAGGTATCGTTACTACTATGACATGGGAAGGCTCGGGCATCCAAAACCCTGACACCAGTCAGGAAAAGACTACCAAAGATTTTGGTAAATCCAGACAAATCAGGAAATGTGATAAAACCCTCTCAACTCTGTCTTCATCTGTCAAAGATATGGTGTGAAAACCCTGAAGATAAAAAAGCTGATGTTCCGTAACAGCTGACTGCCAAGAAGTTAAGAGAGTATTTGTGCCTTTGGGAAGATTGCTTTGATTTTTACCACCACAAGCTGAGTTCTGCTTGTAGAAAATCAGACTTACAAAGAACACGCCATTATTCACTAATAGTATAGTGAATAATTATAGAGAGTCAAATTAAATAAGCTTACGGACAATTCTCAACCACATACATCCTTGTTAGATGGAATGCCTGGAGCTAAAACCAAAAAAAGTCGAAGTTTATAGCAGGGACCATTTACGTCAGCTAACCTAAAATTAAAGCAAAGCACTCATCAAATTTGAGAGGGAGGTAGAAGTTAATGGCTGAATTCAAGATAGCTCTTAAGAAAAGTCATGGGAGTGAAGGAAAGGCAACACAGTTCTCTGTGTTTGGTAGGGTGTTACTTATCAGGCACAATTAACATGCCCTGAAATAATAGTTCTCACTGCTCAACCAGCACTAGCAGTTACTGTCACTACTATCAGAAGTGCTCAACACCCATAGAGGAGACAGGGTTTCTACAACATTGACTTCTATTCAAGCATCAAAATTAATAGCCATGTTTAGGGGAAATCTGACTGCATTGGACACTGTCAGGAATAACTTCTCAGTTAAAATGAGTGCATCTTTGCCAAAGGAGGCACATTTTTAAAAAATGAAGAGGGAATGGAGTGGGAGAAAGAGAAGCAACTTTACTCAGTGAAGTATAATTCCGCAAGACATCTACCCACCCCTTGCCTTCCTCCCACCTCAGCAATATACAATATCTTCTTGGTCCGGGAGAACATTCCCTCTCCAAGGTCCTATATCATAAGGTTAACAGCCTGCAATTATCAGGTAATAGTAGTAAAGTGGTAGCAACTAAATAAATGCAGCTTATGTAAGACTCTATACATACAGATATGCACCAGAAGCAGATCTTGGGAAACATGGTACAGTCCCTGCTAGGCAAAGAGGACAGAAAGGAAACAAGCACAGAGAAGAGGACAACTTGACTAAGATCTCTGAGGCTCTTAGCAGTGGAGCCAGGAAAAGATGCTAGCACTGCCAAATCCTTATATAGCACCCTAGTTCTCCAGAGCAATGCTCACCATGGCTCATATTTTGCTGCGGTGAACAAGTGGCATAGCCCTGATTAAATGACAGTGGGGAGCAAAGCATTGAGCGTCCTGTTAAACTGAGTACCTGTGCAAGGTTGCTAAACAGGAGGCAGGAGATACAGAGTGGACTCTGATGAATGAAACACAAAAAGATACAACCACAATCACAGGCTTATTGCTGTTAAGAGCTGAACTCTGTAATTAGCATCTGTGGGGAAGTGTCTCAAAGAGAAAACAAGAAAGGAAATTGCGATGTGTCTATTTATTTCCATAGCTACTGTATGACTGAGAGCCACTCAGTAGCATCTGCTATTTGTAGGAGGGTTTCCCAACAAAACATACCAAAGGTGCAGGAAAAGGGCTTGTGCATTGTTTTCTTAACACAGAGCAACAGCCTGACAGGTTCCCCACCCCATAAAGGAGAGGGTGTAAAAACATGCTTTCCTTTGAGATGATGGGGCATAAGTCATAAATCAGGGCAGGGAAAGAGAAGACACACACAAGTGATTACTGATATAGGAAGAAGCTGAGATTATTGTCAATATCTAGTTCACCACTGCAGCGAAAGAAGAGACATGCTAGAACAAGTTGACTGGCAAGTGCCTGGTCTGTCAGGTAAGGTCATGATCCATGGTCTAACAATGGGGGCTCAGGGTATACCGGACACCCATGGTCTAAGAGTGTGCTGTTTACATTAATGACTCCTGTATTCTCACACAGTCCTTAACAGAAAGGCACAACAGTTCAAACTTACCAGTCTCTCAACCCTCTCGCTCAGGTCTCTAAACCTTCCTGAGGACTGTCTGGACAATTCATTGTTGTACCGGATGTTGGTGATTTTTACGTTGGCACTGTAATAGAACAGCTTCTGATCTGTAAGTGGAAGAAGAGGAACAGGCAATACTCAAAGCACCAAGAAGCATGAACGTCTGAGAAACACCTAGGTCTCACTGTTATTCAGACATATAGGGGGTGGATGAGTCTTCGCCTGTTTCCAACCCGTTCAAATACAGCTTCCAAAAGGTATGAAAGCTCAGCTGAGTTATCTGATCTAAGCCAAGCAAGGATAAAAAACCCAGTTTCCTCAGTGGTTACTCTTTGTGGCCAACCATCAGCACACTGGGCTCACACAGGGCTCCCACTCTGGGCTCACAAGTGGCATCTTGCTGGTCAGTTAACCTTTGTTTCTGGCTTACATGCCCACTCAACACCAAGCCCTGGTGGGCAGCTGCTGGTGATCAGGGCAAGAGAACAGAGAAACACCGCTGGTAGAAGCTGGCTGAAGGCTGTTTGTTACTCACATAAAGGAGACCAGACGACTTGTGTGTTGACCTCATCACAGAAATAGATCATGAGAAAGAAGTGAAAACAAGTGAAAGCCAACAGAAACCACGGCCTTAAACCACCCAGCACAACATGAAATGTTCCCAAGACATCTGCAAAGATGCTAAACGGGGAAGGAAAGAGCTGTAGAGAAGCCAGTGGGTTTCCCTCAAATGGTAGGACAGGCTGATGAAAAGCAAGCTCTCAGTCGCACAAGAAGCAAGGAAATTCACTACGCATAGGAACGTTATATTAAACTTACCATATGCCAAAAAATAAGCTAGAAGACCAATGGTGATGGCTGCTGCCACTGCTGCTCCAATAACAATTAAAGCAATTTTCCAGGGCTCAAAATGTCTTATTTTGATGGCTGGCTGGTGAATTCTGGGAGAAAATAAAAACAAAGGGTGAAGGTTAATAAAAGATCCTTTTCTATTTAAACACCCCAAGCCCCCAAAAAGCAGCTCCCTCAACTTCAGCTGAGTCTTCCCAACAGCATTAATTGACTTCTGACCCAACAGCCTTGAATTGAAACCGTGACTCAAGACTATTTTGAAATAGATGTTAGGATATACAAGAAGTCAGAGAACATGGACAGGGTTTGAGGTGTTGGGGAGGGTGGGGGGTGTTTGTGGGGGTTTTTGGTTTGGTTTCGTGGTTTGGGTGTTTTTGTTAGGTTTGTTTGTTTTATTCGTTGTTTGTTTGTGTTTTTTCATTGTTAGGGCCAAATTAAATAAGAGTCCCACTGAGCACTTTCTTATGTGACCCCTGACCGGAGATTTGCAAAAATAAAACTTATTTTTCAGCTAGGTGAACTTTCATACAGCAGTGTAGGCAGATTTCAATTGATTAAATAAATCAGTTATCACAGACACGCTGGCACTTCTGCTCCCAAAACTGCTTTGTAGAATAAAAAGCATCCCATGCTTTGTACAGTATAGATCGATTGAAGCTGCTCAGTCCATTTCAGCCTGCAAAGCAGGGCTGGACAAAAGAAGAGAGGTGTTCCAGAGGACCAGCCTGTGCTTCCTGTTTCACTCAGACTAAATCTAAAAGCAAAGGGTAAGCACTGCTTTAGCTTTATTTGCTGCAGGGATGGAATCACAGAGAAAGGCAAGAACACGTGAATGGACCAAGGTAGATAGGTAGGAAGCCTCACCAAATACTTCTCTTTGACATACTCTTAATTACACAGGTGTTAATCCAAATTAACACAAAGGAAGTCAATAGTCAGTAGGTCAATATTACAGTTGGACAAAAAAATGCCTGAGAAAGGTTACCTACAGCAAATTCTGGCTTTTACTATAAACTCAAAGACATATGAAGATACTTAAAGCTGTACTTTCTGCTATGTTATCAGCCATTACAAAATATAGGACAGGAAGCCACAATTTCTGACAAGAGTCCTTCATTCTAGGAGCCAGCTACCTCATTCACAGAATCATAGAATAGTTAGGGTTGGAAAGGACCTTAAGATCATCTAGTTCCAACCCCCCTGCCATGGGCAGG